>BOSO01001543.1:125186-177318 GCA_018403395.1 Gorsachius goisagi
TGCCAAGTAGTGCTCAGACTACTCAAGGACTTTTTTGAGCTTCTCCTGCTCAGCAAGTGCATAACAAGCTGGGAGGGAACACAGCTAGCTCAGCTAACCCAAACTGACCAAAGAGCTATTCCATACCATATAACCTCACGCTCGGGGGGAGTTAGTTGGTCGGTCGCTTGCGGGGAGAGTGATCGTGGCTCGGGATGGACTGGGCATCGGTCGGCGGGTGGTGAGCAATTGCATTGTGCATCATTCATTTTGTGTATTCTGTTACCATTCTCATTATTACTATTATTATTAAACTGTCTTTATCTCAGCCCACAGCTCTAACCTTTTTTTTTTTCCTTCCCGATTCTCTCCCCCATCCCACTGAGGGAGGGGGGAGTCAGCGAATGGCTGCGTGGTGCTTAGTTGCCAGCTGGGTTAAACCACAACATGTGCTTTAACTTTTGGACAGCCCTGAAGTGGTCAGGCAGGTGGACTAGATGATTGCTGTAGATCCCTTCCAACTGAACTATTCTATTCTATAATGAAGAACCTCTCCACAGATTTAAGATATACTGGCCTTTTTTAAGGGCCAGGATGCCTAATAAAATCTTACATTCTGAAAGGTTCCTGATAATTTTAAAGAGATGTCTTCCACTCCTACCAATAATACCTCCATTCCCAAGTATTTTTTCACCTCTTAGGGCTGTATAGGTTCTGACTTCATTTTTAAGGAAGGTCATACATAGGTCTCCTTCTAAAGCAGCAGCAGCCACTGATTTACCTCACAGTGGGTGCCATCAGCAAGGCAATTCCAGACTGTACAACAAGGAATGAAGATGGATACTGTAATTTCAGTTTGCCAAAGAGGTGAACAAACTCATCTATTAATCTTTAGAAAGAGGTATCAAACTCTGCAAAGCTAACTGACACACATCACTAAAAACAAAAACACACACATACACTCTCTCTATATAATCAAATAATAAAGGCAGTGATCTGCTCAGACTGAAAAAAAAATCTTTTACACAGCCTCTCTGCAAGTCTCTTAAACTGATGTATCATGTCATTATACTTCGGAGTCAATTCATGTTTTTATCCTTAATGAAAAGCACAAGTCATAATAACCCTTTGACTTTAACTGAGGTGCCCTGATTAAGTCTAGCACTGATTCAATGACTTGCCTCTTACATAAACAACCCAGCCTCTGAATAGTAAATATATTCTTCTCTGATACAGCGCTGTTTTTCTTATGTGAAGGAGATACTTGTCTAGAACAGCCTTTTACATAGAGAACTGCAATATATTCAACAGATATATATAAATTCAAAATAAAAGAAAGTGTTTAGTTACCTAAAAATCTCTCCACTGGACATCACTACTGAATGGTGAAAAAATATGTCATTTTTTTTAATTACCTCAAAACTGCTTGACAATTAGCACGATTGCTCCAGCAACCTGCTACGCAAATACTCCGTATGTGAACTAGATCTTTCCCCTAAAAAGCTCAAATTCTAGTGCTTTTCCTCTGCCAGTTCTGATCTTTTTGGTGCATCACTGGCCTCAGGCCTTTCTTGTATGACTGGCTTGCGGTCTTTGAGCACAGAAAGCAGAGGTTGCCATACATACACAATACAGGCATTTTAATACACAGAACAGTTAATCATGCCAAATTCTTCCTGAAATGGCATCAAAATGTGTTTGTTCAATACAAAAACTTAAAGAATTCCATCTTATTTAACAAAATCCTTCATCAGCATAAACAGTTTCATGGCACTCCCTCATTCAATTAGTCTGGTAGTAAATGTTACGTTATAAGTTCTACAAACAATTATATTACTGGCCTAATTCTACAAATAATGATCATCAAGACAAGGTCTCATGTATGGATGGGAGATACTAACTGTACATATATACAGGTATTGTCAGACATGTTGCATGATGAACTCAATAGGCATGAAAAAACCTGCAAACTGTTCAACAGCCATAAAAACTATTCCTGATTATGCCTATTTCAGACACATTTTACTATGTAAAATTCCTGATCTACATCAATCAACTAGAATAATTTGGTTTTAGTTAACATGGGAATTGCTTTAGTCCTCCAGAAATCTACATTGTTTAATAGGCCGTATGTTCCTTTTGATAAGAAAAGTTTTAAAATTGAATATTCATAAGGCTGCAGAAGTATCCAAATTTCCATTGCACAGCACAGACCTTACTCAAAATGTACATGATTCTTAGCCACACTTTTTTTGCTAAAAGTTGGCAGTTCTAGTCGTGATTTTAAATTGTCCTGTAATATTCTCCATTCTCTCCAGCTTGAATCTCAATACTAATAAACAAAGAAATGAAAGAACAGCCTGTTTTGGGAAACTTTAATGTAGTAAGTATAAAAAGTAGCTTCAGATGCATATCTAGCCAGTTTTCAAATGCCAGCACTTCATAAAAACCTAATTACAAACATGAAATTCAACTGTATCAGAATAATTAGAAAGCAAATAGATTAAATATCTGTATTTCAAATCTGATCTTCAAAGTAGTTATGTATGTTCAAACTGCCAAATACTCTGCATATCCAGACTTCAAACATCCATTTAAATCTACAAGTGTAATCTCTTCTTCCCTCCTCCTTCACTCACAGAAACTCAGCTTCCCTTTCTCCCCCTATAACTGAAATGTTCCTATTTATTAGCTTTCTACCTCTTGTTTTAGTCTTTTGTTTAAGGACTGCATAGATACAGATAGGGTTAGTTCTAATGCATTTTTCTCATGTCAGCTAGTACATACTTAAAATTTCTATCATGTGAATTAGTCCTCTCTATTAATTTCACACATACTGGTCAAACTTTCAATAAACCCACTTCCTTCATTGTGTAACAGTCTTATAAACACTCTTAAAAGTCTAACAGTAACATAATAGAAGACCACAGCCTGGCAACTCATCTTCACTCATAGTTCAACTTTAAAAGTAGCAGTAACAAGAAGAAAATAACTACTATACTTCCTGTCATTTCATTAAAAATAAAAAAAACCCAGAACACCTATATTGCACCAAAGGAAAAAATGTGCAATTTTCAGCACCATCAAAAAACTTTGTTATATGAAAGCTTCCTTAGGACATGAAAGGCAGCTGTCTTCACACTGTATGACATTGTATTTGGAAACACTAGGAAAGCAAAAACAAGACAGCAAAGCTTGACAAAATGCCTAATTCCCTCTTGGAGATATATACACATATTAGTACTTCATTACTGCTTACTAACATAATAAAAAAGAAGACATAAATTGTCAAGATCTGTTTTATTTCCAATTTTCGAATGATAATTTTAAGGTATGTACTAAATACAATTATGTATCATTTCTATATTAATAATATAGGTATTTCAGCCAGAATTCAATACACTCCTTGACAAAAATATCATCCAAGCCTTATGCTGTTAATTAAATATTAATTGCAATACCATGGCAACAGAAACAATGTCTGTCCTCTTATTGAGAAGGATCCGCTAGAAGAAACATTTGTGTTTCAGAGATAACATCCAGTATTTCCTCTAAGGCTACATGAGTCATCCTTCTCAGATTTTTGCCATGTTTTTAAAAATAACATTTTCATGCTTCAGAATTAATGTAATATGAAAAAAAAATAATCTTGAGAAAGTACTGCACAAGAAATTCTTACTAAAGCACTCCTGTCACAGGGAAAAAAAAAACACCAGGAAAAAAACCCCACGTTGCTTTGAATCAGTAGCCAAATTCAGTTTAGAATAGTCTGTGGGAAGATGTGTTCAGTTTTGCCTTCTGGAAACTAGCCAACGCTAGCCTTTGGCACCAGCACCTGCTTCTCAAAGAGGGCTGAGAAGGGAAGTGATATTCATGTTTCATAAAAATCAATTTAACACCTTTGATTCTTCACCATCACTTTACAGAAGGCATGATTAAGGAACACTTGCTACAGACTCAACCAGAGATACATTCCAGATACCTGTATTATCAAAATTCTTTGTTTTTTTCCTACAGCTGGATACTAGCAAATAGAACAGAAGTAATAAAGCATTTTTACTAGCATTCTAAATAAGTCAAAAGTGAGTGACAAAGGATAAGCCTACCTTGATGATGGCAAAATATTCTGGGACATTGTCTAATAATAAGACTTAAGAGGATACAGTAAAATGAGAAGACAAAAAACTGCATAGCTTGTTTCATAATTTTCTGAAATTGAGTATTTGCATTATTAACTATTCTTACCATCTTCATTCAGGAACAATTTGTTGAATCTTAATCCACTAGGTTCTTTACCAACATATCTGTGCACATACTCTGTGCCAAGATCATTAACAGCAATAGCATATTTCAAGGGCTTTACGCAGGACTGAAGACAAAACGGAACTTTGGTATCGCCAACAGAATGCCTGGGAAAAACACAGATGAAGAGGTTTGAAATTTCCTTTTTGCCAGCTGTGGCAAGTAGAGTGTTAAATGCTTCATTTATTCTTCAACCTACTAGGACTATTAACAAAAACACCCCCAAAAATGAAAGCATATTATTACTGAGTCTCATTTTGAAGAGCAGAACAAAAAGATGTAAAGGTTTTAACAATTGCCTCCATAAACTAAGCATAACGAAGTCACTTGCTGGTGATTATTGCAGATGTAACAAAATAAAAGCAAGTTCAGAAATGGGTTTGTACTGGGGGGGGGGCGGGAAGAACAGGGACCAAAGACCTCAGAGCTCTACTATCATATACCCTACTCGAACTGCAAACCACACTCAGCAGGGTATGACCTGTATATAGCCACTATACACTTATGTCAATTAATATATATTTATATGTCCATATGAACAACATGAGATCCAATTCACTTCGGGAATTTGAGGGCAATAATTAAATAGCTGTATTTACATTCCTTTTGATAATGGCACAGGTATTTTATGACAATTATTAAATGCCACCTTTTGAAAAGTTTACTTTCAACATCCAAGTCAGACTGCATTGAAGAATGACTCAGACAAGCAGCATATGCCCCATCTAGAGCAAAGGCTCCAAGCAACCACTTCTCTGATGGTAAAATCAGAAGTATATTTGCTTCTTTGCAAAAATGTGAAAAGTTTTCAGAGAAACTCACAAAAATTATTTTGGCATTATAAAAATTAACATTATACAACATTAAACGTTACAAAAATTAGCATTATAAAAACTTGCACTAGTACATGTTATAATATCCAAAACAAAGCAAAATGGTAATTTAAAATATTCAAAATGGAGAACAGTTTTACTATGAATACATTTAATTCAGACACTTAAGCAGGGAGCTGAAAAATACTTCAACTCACTTGCACAGCTCTTCCTCTAGAGATTATAGAGCGTATGGCTAATAAGAAACAAGCATGCAGATATAACAGATCACGTTAAAATGATCCCAAATCCACAGTCACAATAAGCAAGTCTGATGCTCTCTCAAGGATGCCCCATCACTTGAGACACACCAACTACCTAAAACTTATGGCACTCAGAATATGCAGTATGACAATATCAAACTGCAGGACAGCAGAGACAGCTGACAAGTATCTCACATTGTCTAGTCACAAAGGTGAACACAGGATAGTTGCCCTTACTTCTCAGCTAGACTGTGCGAGATACTCCTTTACATTTGGGCTCATTAACTGTCCCTGCTACACTGAATCTCTATTCAATAGAAATAAAATCACTCCAGCTATATCTAAGACCTATACACACCCTTACAGGAGTAAGTTTAATAAACCTGAAAAGCAAAATCATGTTAAGTTCTGTCCAGTTGCCACATCTTCATTTTCTTTTTAAAGAATATGGATGTGGATTTTTTCAGTGACATATAGTGATCATATAATAATGCTACAGTAAGAACATTAAAATGTATAAAAGGAACTAACTTTTAAGTACATCGTGACTTACAGAAAAAATAATATAGCTTGAAGCATGGAGGTACTATTAGACAAAGCTCTTCAACAGATTAATACTACGTAAGCATTGTCTCTATCTTGTCCTTTGGTAATCACTGAAATTACAAACAGCTTCATTACTGCGTTTGGATCATAAGCACAATATAATCTAGCTTCAAATATAGTATTTACAAATACTATTTAAACAGTATTTTATAGTAATAGCAAAATAATTCATCTTCAACAGAGAAGTTGAAAAAAATGTTAAGATGATCAAGTGGATTTCACTTCTTAAACAACTCCAATAAAGCTTTTTCTTTATTAAACCATGAGATCTCATGAAGTGCTGTATATCATGGAATCAAAGAGTATCTCAAGTTGGAAGGGACCCATAAGGATCATCGCGCCCAACTCCCTGCCCCTCGCAATATGCCAGATAACTTAAATAATTGAAACAGTAAAATCTAGAAGTTAGAATATACCTCTGTCCATCCACTGTGCAAAGTGACACACCCCACAAATCAGGGCTGAACTTGGCCAGTTGTGGAATATAGTCAGCAACCTATCACAGTGTGAAATAAAACCAGAGATGTTACAACATTCAGTCAACATACGTTAATTACACTTAGTTTATCTAAAACTTCATTACAGATTATTATATTCACTAGTTCATTATCAAAAAAGTATTTCTTCAATGAAATTACAAACTTCAGCACATTCTAAGAGGAATCTCTGTTCTATGCTCCAGCATGTTTAACATTTTCAAATCATAAAGAATTTTAGCTTCTAACAAAGTTTGGGGGGTTTTCAATTAATTTATTGAAAATAAGCACTAGAATAAACTTTATCTACAAACATAGGTATGGTGTTGACAACTATTTCTGTCACACAGCCCAGGCACTTGTGTAGACTAGCATAATTCTTTTATAGACTAAGTTTAGTCTGACAAATTATACAGAAGTTTTATAGTTTATGTAAAATAAAGAAAGAACACAACTGTTTTCTCTTTCTAACCTCAAAACTGTAAAAGATAGAGGCAAGGAGCTTTATTTCTAACACAGTTTATAAGTTGCAGATGTAACTGAATTTCCAAAGCTATTTTATCAAGGTAAAAGTTTAACATTTTGCTAAAAATGTGAAGAAAAATCTGTCTACTTAACAAATATATTTGGTTAATATCAAGAAATCTATAGAAGTTGAATTTACAAACAGGTTACCTTTCCTCCAGATTGTTTTTTAGCACTTTCATACAACTCATCAATATGTGAAGTAAACGACATAAAATCTGGAATGACAAACTTCCTCCTGAAAGCTTGAGTAAGCAACACAATATTACTTTGTACACACCTGTAAAAAGTTAAAAAAGTTTATTAGTATTTTGACAAAGTACTGTCAAAAAGTCTACTTAAGCGGCAATTATATGCTATTTAAATAAGGACCATCAGTCCCTTGAAGTTACAGGTCTTTATTAGAAACACTTGTCAATTTTCCACTCCATAAGTTAAAAGTAATTTTTTCAAAATACTTAAGATTGTTTCATTACATTTGCTTTTATGCCTTTTTATTTAAAGCCCTTATTTGAAGTTTCAACTGTAAGGTTGTACTGCGAAGTACTATCAATTTGCTTTCGAGTAGCATCTAAGCTTTCAAAAGGGATTGAAGCCACCCATTTCTTAGGGTCAAGACACCTGACAGCCATCTAACCCAGCCCTTGTCCAAAGAAGTGCTAGTTTCAGAGTTAGATCAAACTTCTGAGATTCAGGGTTGGTTTCACTCTCTTCCAACTCATTTCACCATGAACACTGCCAGCAGACCAAACTGGAATGAGTTTCTACTCTATTAAGAGCAAAACCCTGTGGAAACACTCATGACATCTTCTAAACTAAAGTTAACAGTGAGCAGTACTGCAAGTCTCTGGCTTCAAGCTAACACCAGTTAAGGAATCTTTGCTGCCTTTTAACTCACAATACTTTATCACCCACACCCTCTGAACATCAGCTCATCTGGTACATTTTAAAAACTGATAATGTAAAAAGGAAAGGACTTAATCTAGAAGAAACAGAAGGGAAGGATCAAACTGCGAACTGAGACATGCTGCTTGAAGTGGGGTGCCTGTGGCGGGTAAGCAGGAGCAGGGGTGGGAATTGGGAGCCATTATCACGTCAGTTGAAATATGACCTGATAAAAGGGTATTAACAGTCCTAATCCCAGTGCAAGGAAGAGAAAGGGAGGTTTAACACCAAGCAAACAATTTCATTAACACCTTCATACTATGCAGGAACAAACTGTTAATTCAGATAAATGGGAAGTTAAGAACATCTAGGCCCATATGCAAGTGAGCACATATCCTGCCAATGAAGACTTACTCAGAAAAATAAAAAATACTTTTTAGGGAAATACTTTCACTTGGAATAGATATTTCCAACAATCCAATTATTAAAAGTCCTTATCAGTTCAAAATGAGGTTGCACAAAGACCAGTGAACAGTCAGAATTATCTTCCCTTTGAATTCCCCTCTTTTTTTAAAGCTTCAGTTTGACCTCCTTTGTACTTAGGAGACTATTCCAAATTCAGCTGACAACCATTTCAAATGCTGGAAGGCACTACTCTCCAAAAGTGAAACAGTAAAGAAGTTTCCATTGTATACACTGGCATCTTAAGAATTGCTGTCTCTAATAAGCTGCTTCGACACTCTATGTTAAAATATCAATTGAGTTGGTTTTGTTGTAATTTGTTGTGCTTATCCACTCCTTTTTTACATATCTTGCAAAAAATCCTGTTTGTTTTTGTTCCCAGCAGCCTCCAATCACAGTTACCTACTCCAGGGGCAACAAGAATAATGAATAACAGTTACAGCAGCCACATGTGCTGAAGGAATAACACCAGACATATGCACTAGGTTTAACCTTCAGATGCACTTCCCCACCTGAACCATATTAAGAATTCTCGTAAGGAAAAAAAAATATATTTGAAGTTCACCTAAACCCATTAGAACAATTCAAGAATACAAAGTGTGGAAAACAACAAGAAGGCAGTATGCACTGAAATACAGTCCTCTGATACTACACAATGTTTCTGAAACAGGAAGGGCATTTATACACTTACCAATTCACACCAAGTCTAAGATGCTCACTTCAATAATTCAATCATTTTAAGCTCAAGATTGAAACTCACTGCAGAAATAGCTAAGCTGGTTAAGGACATTACCTATTTCTGCAAGAAGTTCTTGTTCCCAGACTTCTGCCAAGGCCAGTGTCTAGGTATTTATCCTGGTACTCCTTAACCCAGGCAAATCATATGAATTCACAGACATTAAACATGGGGGTTCAATTAAGCTAGGCAGGTATTTGGAACAATTACTGCATGGACAAAATGACAGGGGTCTTAGTGAGCTCCAATTAATGGGGCAGTAATATTTTCAGTCAGAGGACACTAGCCTTGACAGCCTCTAACATTCTGCAGCTGGCATCTCTTCCCCACCAGAGTTCCTAACTGGTTTACGTTCCAGGTTACCCTTCAGAGATGAATGGTCTGAGGCTCAGAAGTGGAGCAGTAGGAAAAGATAACAGGGAGAAATTTATGTAAGTTAATATATTGGCAAATAAAAATCTTTCTGCAGTCAGATTTTACAAAAAACACAGCTCTTATCCCCCACATACTTCAGCAGTGTTCAAGATAGTTACACTAAAAATTTCCCACCTCAAATTCTTTCATTTCTCCAAACTTTATAATTTCACCCTAAAAAATTCTGTCTTGCCAAATCCAAGCACTTCTTCCCCCATTTGAAAACAAGTCTTTTCAAACTATAAAACTTCCCTGATACTTTTGGGTTAGGAAGATTAGGATGCAAGTCTTATGATCTGTAAAAACTTTCAGTGACAGTAACAGCTTTGCGGGTTTTTTTTGGAAACTGAATCTTTGGTCTCTAGCATAAAATTAGAATCACTTGTTTACCGTACACCTTGTTACATTTATCCATTCTTTCTCAAGTTCTGGCTCCACTTGCTGACTATTGCTTCCCTACACAACATAGACATCTGCTAAAAACAGAGTCTGAACTCCCACCAATTCTGAAGAACTGTTAGACTATCTATATGGCTGAATGGACACCCTTTTACCCTGTTTAAAAAGCTGCAGTATAAGCATTACAGAAAGGAATGTGGAACTCCATTTCCAACCAGCAAGACTAGGTCTGCAGAAGCGTTGAATATATTTTGACATTTTAGGAAAAAAAGTTACATTATTTTGACAAATGAGGTACTAATATTATAGCATAGCAGAAGTCCTCTATATCTACTGTCAAAGGCTTTCTAGTTGCTCAACCAAACAGCAAGAACGCATTCACTCATACCTGAGTTAAGCATACCTAAAATGAAAGTTTTCCTCAGGATTTGCTACCTAGATTGAGAGAGCAGCACAGCCACTCAGAAGCAAATAGATAACCCTGTTTGAGATGCAGCCACAGATTGTCAGGCTTATGCTTAGAATATAACGTACCCAGATTGCTGCTTCCTACCTGCAGATCAGAGGAGATCTGGCTAGGTCAAAAAAGCGGGACAGAGAGCACCTTGTGAGAAAGGCTAAGTCTACAAAGTCAAGTAAGTTATTCTGAAAAAGAATCGAGTTTAAACCTCAGTTACAACCGTTACTCAGTAGCTATAATCTCATTCAAGTTTATACCATTTTCAGAATAACTCAGTTCTGATTGCCTCATGTCTTTCCTCCCCGCGCCCCCTCCTCCCCCCAAATACTGTTAATTAAGAAATAGGGCTTTTTGCAAGTCTTCTATTTTTCTGTTATCAACAAGCTGCAAGTTAAAGGAGAAGGTAAGAGGAATAGGAGAATTTCCTACAAAGATTATTAGAAATTTTTCTGCAAAGTAGCTACAATGTCATAGAAACATCTAAAAAGTGTCAAAACATGCACACTTCATCTTCCATATTTGTTAAGTTTCCTGTTTCATCGAACAATAATTAGATAGTACTACTACTACTTTAAGTAGGACTGTAGCTAGGGTATCAAAAAAACAAAAAAAACCATTCACATAGCAAGCTAACTAGCATGCTGCACTGCTTTCAGTAAGCAGGCTGTTCTCAGAGAGGTATCATTCATGCTACAAAGACCAAGTGTTACATTATACAGATGTAACATGAACAGCTAATTCAAGAAATCTATCACACGTTCTCTCCGAAATGTGCACCAGTGCAGCTTTCAATTCACGAAACTCTGGAGATAAAAGATTAAAACCCCAACTTGTTCTGCCTACAACATGGGAGATTTTTTCCAAAATTTTTATTTGTGGAGAGCACTGTAAAGCCAAAAACCTTCAAAATAAAGCAACTTTAGTGAAATTGGAATCTAATGTTTAGAACCCTTAAAGAGGTGTTGAAACTTCTGTTACAAAGATGAACAGTACAGATGCATGAGCTAAAATATTCTACAGGCAATTTCTACTGGACTTGATTGAATTAGTCAAGCTTATGCTATCACTACTCTATGTCACTTATCCTTGATGTTTTATTTGACCTAGCAGCTTTGGATTCAAATTCAACAGGAAAATTACACCACTGAATTTTATATTTAGGGAACCGAAGCTTCAAATTCCTGACATTAGTACATCTGAGTAGACACATTATTATATTTCACACCTTAAGCACAAAAATACAGGAACCTTATGTATAAGTGTCTACACAGCAAAAGCAGCATGCCTAGGAGGTACAGATAACTGATGTCCAGGCGGTTTTAATTTATAAAAAAAAAGGTTAACACCTGCTGCTGTGAAGGAGAATCTGCTATGTGAAAAGAGATTCACCCCTCCACCCTCTGTATGATCTTTATGTTCAAAACTCTTTCTACACAAGAAACACCCATGTAAGCTTTCCACAATTTATCATAGCAACGACCACTCCCCTAACACAGAGGATCAAATCCTAGAGATATAACATAGAACACAGGTTAATCTTCAGCCCTCTAATCAGCAATCACTTGTCCCTTTTTTAATACAGAGCCCTTGCCTAAAACATAATTCATAGTCTACTATCACAAACAAGCCTTCTAGTATAAACGTAATGCATAACAGCAAAAGTATTTCCTTTCCAATCCAACCATACACCTAGGAAGGTTTCTGACTCTAACAATTTACAGTTTTTACTGTGCTGACAAATAACCAGTGAAGACCTGGTCTTGAACTTAAACACAGGAATAAAGTTGGTCCATGTTGTACCTTTAAGAAGCATCCCACATTTGATTATGGAGTTGACTGGTTTTTTCTTCTGTCACACACAGACTTTCCTTTTTTCTCAATGTTCTTCCAAAAATGTTTATATATATATATTAAAAAACCAATATATATACTTTATATTTTTATAAACTATGTAAATATCTAAGTATATACTGCACACAATATATTTTATATACTTATATGTATATAATATATACACAATTATATACGTAAACACACCGGGGTGTTTGTTTTGTTTTTTTTTTTTGTTTTTTTTTTTTTTACACACATACATATATATATAGCTTAAATTGTAACCGAGACGAAATAGCACTAAACAGCATTAGCTCAAATTCAAAAAATGCTACAGAAAAACAAAACATTTGACAAAAGTATACTCTTCATGAAAGAATCAAGTTTTATATATTATGTCATTTACACTGTAAATGGAATAAAAATACAGACTCAAAAGACAGTCTACAAATTTCATTTCAAGATTTAAGAGCCTCTAAACTTCCAATCTTTTGGCACACAAAAACTGTAAGTAGGGGAGCAAAGGAGTGTGCTTGGAATGAACTGAAGACAACCTGAACAGTGCTTATATTGTTCAGCTAACTGACCACAGACTTTTCTTAAAAAAAAGTATCACTAAAATATGGCACATAAATCTTTTCCAAAACAGACCACAGCAGTGTCTACAGTCTTAACTGCTCTCATCACTAAATACCCTGAAATTTAACTTCACTCTGTTTTTCACATACTTGCTTTTAGAATTAACTACATATGTACTCCAAGCATCTCACTACACAGAAGCAACATCCTGAACTTCAGATTAAAAAACAATGATGCAGTGAGAGAGAAGTTACTAAATACTCCACGCTGCATCAATTAATTTATTTGGCATCTGACTGAGAGTTGCAGTATGGGGTCAGGCACACATGCAAACAACACCGATACGTTAAACTCTCGTGGAGATCACACAATCTGCCTGCTGCACGAAACCAGAAAATAAACTCGTATGAAAAAGCACCAGTAGGAGTGTGTTTGACTCCCTTTCTAATTACACATTGATTTATATATGCCTCTGCTAAGACAGCAGTCAGTAACAGACAACATTCATTCAGAATTATACAGTTACATTATTAACAGAAAGTTTACTTTTTAAAAAGGTCTTTGTCCAGCATAACACCATCTGAAGTTGTTTGAAGTGTCAGTCTTAACATATCCATGCACTCTTTCAATCGGGGATCAGATGTACGTAATCCTGTAGATTTGAGTGCCTATTACAATAAAACAATAATTACTAAAATGAAAAAAAATATGCTACTACAATCAAGTTCTCTACTGCTTGGTTTCATTTCTCAACATAAGAGACATCTGCCACTGCATTATCAACACAAAGATATTTTGACACCTTATTGATCCTTTTGCCATTTCCTTCTGCCATTTTGGCTGCATCTGATATCAAAGGATTAATGCCATTTGAAATCCACAGTGTTCCAACTACATTTTACACAAGTGCAAATACTATCCAGCTCTGCCATAGACACAGATGCTTTCAAGCACACTCTTTTGCACAGCAAAGTAGTCAGTAACAATACTAGCACACTCATTCTCTTACTTAATTACAGAAACAGTGTTGGGGGGATGGGGAAGGAGCAGAATATAGTTACATTCCCTGCTGCAGTTAACCATGTATAACAGAAATTCTTTGCTTTGTATTCTCGCATTTAGAATGTTAAAAAAAACCTTGCAGTAGTTAGCTGGAACAGTAAACTTACAGTTATGAATTTATGAACTGGTATTTTTTCTTGTCCTTCTGCAATAGTATAGAAAAGTAGATCTTCTAAGCTAGGAAGGAGACCTTGCTTCACTTTACTGAAAAAAAAAGAAAAGAAAACACGCGTAGATTAGTTTAGTGCATATTTTTATTTATACACATTTTTGCATTATTCACAAGGAAACACATTTTCACTACCAATGTAACTGCTAGTATTAATTTCAAAGAACGCTTTTATCAGTGAACACAAAGCTTAATTCAGCTTTTAAGTAGGAAAAAATGGTAATATTAAAAGTAGCATATATATACTTTACAATAGCAAGCATTTTTAACTGCAACACAGCCACGTTTTTACTGACATACCTTTATTGCTAAGATTGTATTTAGAAATTTTTTGGAGCAGATTCATCCCTCTTTTTGATGTTACAGAGGATAGACATGTTACTTGCAGAGAGGATAAAGTATTTATAAGACTCAAAGCCCTACATGCCTCATAACAAAGCTGTAAGAGCAGATTGACCCAATGGTTCCACAGGCAAGAGAAAGTAGAGAGATAATGAATGTGTATTATTTTCTTCCTGGTTCTAGGAACTCCTAGAGGAGTCCTAAAGCCCTGCCCCCCTAGAAGCTTACGTAAGCCACAGCAGTTACAGGGAAAGCAAGCAAAGCCAACTGCGGCACAGTAACCAGCAGTTCGGTAACCTGAACCAGCTCAGGCACCAGAAGCAGTAACTCTCATTGTGCGTACTTCGCGGAATAAGTTAATATGTAGTGTACATCCATCTTTAATGGTCACTACATTTATCAATATAAGTACACTGGCTCTCCAAGTATTCCATGTGTTAACTATTTTACTCTGAGATATGCTTCCTATATGCCTGCATTTTTTTTTTTAACTTATATCTCCATGTTAAGTGAAATGTGAAGGAAACCTACCAGATTAAGCATCAAGAGTCTTTCCAATAGAGAAAGCTGTAATACTGACAGCTCTCCCTCAAAGCCCTTGGCTTATCCTCAGAGTTTTGCCTTTCCTTGATATTCCAAAGCACCCTGCAGCAGGCAGGAGCACAAGTCTACTCAGTTCTTTACACTCCCCCTGTAAGTATGGCATCGAAGTGTACAGCTGGAATGTATGCTTCCAAACTGCTAGAGGCAGTGATAGCAAAGGGCTTCGGGTCAATTCTTTTAGTCCCTTGAAGTGCTTAGGTTTGTTTCTACACAAAGTCAGCTTGGAGAAAGCCTATGTTCTGATGTTTGAAAAGCAAAAATAAATAAAACCAAAACAATTCTCTAGCAAATGGATACATAAACTAACTGAAATGCAGAGCATGCAGTCTTGCATTGTTCTAACCATCAATTTTAAAACTCAATCTCCTAACCTAATAATATTGGCAATACTTCCTTACTATACTGTAATATATAAAAGCTGTTGCCCAAAACTAGAATGCTCAGTGGCAATTTATCTATTTTTACATGTGTATGCACGTGTGTACAAAAAGCAGGTCTAAATTCTAGTCACAGAAGTTTTCACAAGATTAGTAATTCTTTAAATATCAGTGCTCAGAGTTATAACTACAGAAACAAAATATTACAACTAGGCCCTAGGTAGGCCAATGCAATCTTACAGACCAACGTTTAATCCTCACTCCTCTCCAAATACTAGCTAACTCTAGCTCAACAAGAGGTCAGATTTATTATTTTTAATAAAAATCTGATTATATCCAAATACCCTTTTACATTGAAGACTTTAGACTGCACGCTCCTCCCTCCTTTCCTCATGACTAGCAGTAGTAAAAATCTCACTTCTCATTTTCCAATTTATTTAAAACACTGTACTTACATACTAAGAACAGAAGACAGCTTTGTAAGCCAACAGAACTTTCCTTGTCTTCCAGTCTGGATTTTTTTTTTTTTTTGTAAATGATGCTGGCCGACTAATGCACAGACAGGCTGGCAATTCACCCAAGACAAACGCTTGCAACTACCTCAAGCAAATTACTGAACACCCTTTTACCTAAAGAAAATTCAAGTCTTCCACGCAGCACATTGAGCTTTCAATCTTTTAAGAACAGTATGTCCAGTCAAGCCAGCAGAACCCAAACTACTAACGTACCAATTAAAGCTTCATCCTGTATCTGCATCTTAACTCTGCAGCTACATACTTTGTTTTTAAAGCTATGCTGAATTACATCGTCTATAACCCTACACTTTCCCCATTTACATAGAGCATGTAAAACTAAGCTCTTCGAAGTATTGAGATTTCATGTTTTACGGAACGTCTCAGCCACTAGGCTTGTTACTGGATTGCTGAGGGTCTGACAGAGGAAACTTCCACATTTCACTTTGACAAAACAAGCTGGCAAACACATTAAGAAATTTTAACTAATAACCTATTTAATTACAAGTTTCTGAGCTATTACTCAGAACTTTACAGCTGTTCCAGATGCGGAATTTCTATCTGGAAGAGTGGAGAAAAAAATTTCAGACATTTGACCAAGATTCTTCATACGATTTATCTATTAAAGAGATGTGCACCTTTTGCAGCATAAACTCTCTCTTGACATAGTTTCCATATCTTTCACATCTGCTGCTGTTCAATATCGGGTCAGTCAGCCTAATTTAACAATGGGTCTGCACTGACTGCCAAAGCAAAGAGGATGGCATTCAATATATTTACAGAAAATTGCTCTTTGTCAAACAGTCCATCTTTTGATAAAGTTTATCAGCTAAATAGAGGTGGAAAAGCTTGCTCTGCAGTTTATCAGGCCAGTGATGTCAGTAACTCATGTTTGCTTAACCTAAAAGCTATGTTTTGGCACCATGAGCACACTTAGCAAGATAGTGCTGTTCAGCACATGTTGTAAAGAGCTGTTTTTCAAGTCAGGGAACTTGCAATTTCCACAGTCAAATTAAAGTGGAAATTCCAGTTTATTCCATTTCATGAATAATGACTTTTGATATTTATTTCCCTTCTTTAAAAAAAAAAAAAGCACCAGACTATTACACAACTACACTTTGTCAGTGGTATTCTGTGGATTAGAATGCTGCTGGATGCTCCATGCTGCTCTTTAAATATAAAGAAAAACAGAATGCAGGAATTCCAAGCACCAGGTCTCCACCGTATCATTCCTTCCTTCAGCTCTTCCTTTTGCATCAGTACCAGGTTCCACAGAGGATTTTAACAAAAGCTGAATTATAATTACTACAATATAAGAGAGATTAAATTTCAAATACAGTGAAACATTCCTACTTTGTACTTCAATATGTAACTGGCAAAAGGCAGAACAGGATTTACAGAAGAACAAAAGACAAAGATATGATACTGCTAATAATATTTTCAGGCTCATTATTAACCATAAGACACCAGTCATAAAAATCTGAGGTCACAACAACTGTCAGAAACAACAGTCTCTCAGGGGTCTGTATTGGGACCAGTACCGCTTAATATCTTCATCAATGACATCAACAGTGAGATCGAGTGCACCCTCAGCAAGTTTGCAGATGACCCCAAGCTGAGTGGTGCAGCTGACAGGCCAGAAGGACAGGATGCCATCCAGAGGGCCCTGGACAAGCTCAGGAAGCAGACCCATGTGAACTTCATGAGGTTCAACAAGGCCAAGTACAAGGTCCTGCATCTGGGTCAGGGCAACCCCCAGTATCAATACAGGCTGGGGGATGAAGGCACTGAGAGCAGCCCTGCAGAGAAGGACTTGGGGGTACTGGTCGATGAAAAGCTGGACATGAGCTGGCAATGTGCGCTTGCAGCCCAGAAAGCCAACTAGGCTGCATCAAAAGCAGCACGGCAAGCAGGTCGAGGGAGGTGATTCTGCTCCTCTACTCCGCTCTGGTGAGACCCCACCTGCAGCACTGCATCCAGCTCTGGAGCCTTCAGCACAGGAAAGACATGGACCTGTTGGAGCAGGTCCAGAGGAAGGCCACAGAAATGATCAGAGGGCTGGAACACCTCTCCTATGAGGAAAGGCTAAGAGAGTTGAGGTTGTTCAGCCTGGAGAAGGCTCCGGGAAGACCTTATTGCAGCTTTTCAGCACTTAAAGGGGCCTATAAGAAAGATAGGGACAGACTTTTTAGTGGGGCCTGTTGCAACAGGACAAGGGGTTAAAAGAAGGTAGATTTAGACTAGATACAAGGAAGAAATTTTTTTACGATGAGGGTGGTGAAACACTGGAACAGGTTGCCCAGAGAGGTGGTGGATGCCCCATCCCTGGAAACCTTCAAGGTCAGGTTGGACAGAACTCTGAGCAACCTGAGCGAGTTGAAGACATCCCTGCTCATTGCAGGGGGGCGTTGGACTAGATGACCTTTAAATGTCCCTTCCAACCCAAACTATTCTATGGTTCTACAAAAGCTGCAAGGGCTGCAAGCCGCAGCTGGTATCTAAAACAGGCATCTTGAAGAAGTTGTCACCACAGATAACAGATCTCCAGCTAAAAGACGTGAACACCTGTCAAGTCACTAAATAACTACTTTCTGTCCACTTACATAGTTAGACACTGATCCTACAGACAGCAGTAGGTAACCATTTACCTGAGAACTTACCAAGGTTCAGACAAAACTACATATTTATAAACTTAGACCAAAGATGGACATGTTTTAGTAGATGTCAGAATGTTTATGGTAAAGCCAAGAACTGTTCCTTCAAAACCTTAGCCTCGAAGAAAGTTATGAAAGGTCTAATGAAAGCATGCTTCTAACAGTTTCTTGCATCTGTGAGTATTACATCCACACGCTGACAGGAGTAACACTGAGATGAACCACTGCCTGGTTACCATACAGTTATTCCTCTGGAATCTGGCCTGGGTGCAAAAGCAAAATGAATTTTAAAAGATATCTCCAGAATTCATCCCCATCCTTAAAAAGGAGTGCTACCACTCTGTTGACATTTTCAGGAAAAAGAAACCCAAATCCAAAAACCACTTACATTAACCATTTTATTACATTCCATATACTAGCACCCATCACTATTGCAATTTAGCTGTACTTTAAAAATTGGGGTTACCAAGATAAACTATGTTTGAGCCTACTACTGTCCAGCATAAGACATAAGAAGAAAAATGCACACTTATACGGGAAGTAGAAGTGAACACTTAAATATTACACAAGTTTATAATTTAGGACTGTACTGAGTTATTGCATTTTAGGTATTTAACACTAACATAGACATTATTTCATTTTAATCCACAGCCTTCATTAATCAAAATTACCAGTCTATGACCACTCTCTGTTTAAACTCAAATATTTTTCCTTTCCCAAATATATTAAGTTTCAGGTGGATACACAGAGTGAAGCCTGGATAGCAGGGATACGGAGCTGGCAGAAGATGTTTAGCAAAAAATGCGCAAGGGGATCCGGTTATGCAATGGGATACTAGTTATTTCATCAGCCACAAGACGTCATCATTTATTCCTTCTACGAGGAATTAAACTGTTGTAAATTTCTGTACAGTCTTTGCACAAAATATTTTAGATTTTCACTTGCAACTCCTACTCTCTGTACAGGAGGACTATTAAGCAAGCAAACAAGAAAGAAAATCTTAGTGCTGTCTTTTGACATGGTAGGTTATTCTACTATCCTAGAACCATGACCTTACAACCAAATAGGAAAAAAAAAAATCCCCCAAAACAAACAAAAAAAGAAAGCTTAAAAAGGACTACTGTCTTCCCAGTTGGGTCCACAAACCATCTGCCTAACACAACTCAAATGTTACATACTGCTGGATGGCAAAGCACTGGAACTGGCAGAACAGAGACTACACTGACTTAGTCCAGTCATCAATTTAGTCCAGAAACCCGTGTTTTGAAGAACTTCACTTTTCTTCCAAATCCTGTATTCTGCCTTAATGCAGCAATGATTTCCACATGTAATGTACCATTTACAAATGCAAAGGAAGATTTTCATAATTCTACATTAAGAAAAATAAGAATGAAAGTACCCAGCAGCCCAGCTAACGTGGCACCAGGAATTCCTGCACAGCCTGAACTGAAAAGAGACTGTTTCCAGCTTTTTCCTTGTTCATAACTATATGCTGTATGTTTTATATAATCGTTCCTTGTTCATTTTGCAGTAAGGCTCAAAGAACAAGCATCTGACTTTCAAATACATGCTTTCATCAGAAGCCCAAAATGATTAAAAGTATGTAACTACAGAGCCTTACCAGACATATTAGAAATTATAGGATTTTCCTAATTGATGCTAGCTGTAGGAAGCTGTTATAAAAGCTCAGTTTAAGAAAATGTTACCTCTTTAATAAATCACCTTTTCAACATCTTCAAAAACCCCTCACAATTGGCATACTGTTTCTTCCTAAGTTTTTAATGGTGCTGTCTGTATTTCTCATTGAAAAATAAAGGTACAGCCTTTAGAAATCACACCTGCTTGAGCCACAGCTGAATAATATTTTGTTCCAAAACACTATGTATAGAGAGCTAATTAAAAGAGGAGACTTCATATATGTTGAACAATAGTACAAATATAATAGCAATACACATAGGATTGTGTATTATACTGCATATGGTTATATAACCTGACATGCATGCATTTTTTAAGGTGTTTAACAGTAGAAATTGTAAGTGATACCTTTAAAGACGACTATCCCATTGGAACAAATGGCTTGAACCAAGCTAGGCAGCTAAGACATTTGGTGGTGGGAGAAAGGGGAGAAGAACAAGAAGAACAAGCCTGCCATGCCAAAGGAGTACAAGTTCATGCTAAAACCACAACTGAAAAGCAGAACTATTAATGAGCTAAGGGTTGAAGCCTTCCCAGTTGGCCTTCTGGAATATTTTCCAGGCTTCCTCTTCGCATCAGGCTAACGAAGACTTTGTTCAGTGTTAAAGCAAGGTACTCCTTTCTTGGCCTTATTTCCTCTCCTTTTTGTTTTTTTCATCTAGGCAATAAGCATAGCAAAGCCTGGGAAAGCAGCTTCGGTTTAGATTTTAATTATGGTGCCCCATATGCAGTGCAAAGACACATAGGCTGCCTACAGGAAAGCCAAAGGCCACCTTCCAAACACACACAATGAGATGGATCTTCACGGGGCTTGCAGTTAAGCTGTCAAACTTCTCATAAAAGGATATCAGAGATACTAAGCATACTCAGGTTCAAACAAGCAGTGGGCCAACTGTCAGATGGGGAGGTCGGAAATGAAGGAGACTTTCAAGACCTGCATAACGCCAAGCACTAACAGAGCAGAGTGCTAAGGAGAACCATCAATCCGCTTACCTCATCATTCTACTCTATCCCTGGTATCCATCCATTACTAGTCATTACCAGGGACACAAACTGGAGCTGATACACCTGTGTGTGACCAATTCCTTTAAGAATATTTCAGATTCTAAGTGAAGGAGTACTAACTTCATACGCATGTAGAGTCTTATCATTCTATTACCTGCACATACCTTTGCCACTTAGAGACAAATCGGGACCTCCTGGCCCAGGGACACACCCTGCAGCACCTATAAACGTTTGTACACACCACTAATTGATGGTAACATCTATCCCTAACTGCACTAGATGTAGACGTGGAGAAGATAGCACTGCAAAACTTCCAAGGTGGAACGATACACCGCATATATTGCCTTAATAATGATTCCTTTAATAATTAACACAAGATGACACAGCTTTCACTTCTCTTGGAAGATACTTTATGCAAGTAGCTGCGCTAGAAAAAAACACACAAACGCACGCTGCCTCCTCTGAGCCAAAACATAACACACAGCCCCCCCCCCCGACCCGCATACACACGCAGCCTTTTGTGGGAGAGACCCCAAGCCAAGGGGAAGCTCAGGGCGCGGACGGGACCCCGGGCAGCGGTGAAGGCTGCCCCCGAGGCACACGTGCTGCCCACCCCACAAGCCCGCCTTTGGCGACCCGCGGGACCCCAGCGGGCGGCGCGGCCCCGCACCGGGGCGCTGGGCGGGCGCCCCGAGCACCCACCGGCAGGCAGCCGGGCCCGCCCCGCGCACGCAGCGCGCAGCCGCCCCGCCCCGCCGCCAGGGCGCGGCCGTGACAGACCCCAGCCCGCCGCCGGACCCTGCTCGCCCGCAGAAGAGGCGATGCCTGCGCGGAGCAGACCCCCGCCACCCGCCCCTCGCACCTGCCGGGGAAGCGGCCCGGCGGCCCCCGCGCCCCGCCCCGGGCAGCCCGGCCCGGCCCCCTTCCGCAGGCACCACGCGTGCGAGGGGGAAGGCGGCGCTCGCATGGCGCCTCCGCATCCCCCGCCGCCCGGCCCGGCCCCGCCGCCGCCCGCGCCCCGGCACGCCCCCACCGCCCCCCTTGCACTCACTTCTCCCCCCCACCGCCGCCTCCGGCCAGCTCCTTGCCGCCGCCGTGGTTATTGTGGCCGCTGTCGGCGGGGGGCTCGCCGGGGGTTGGCGGCGGCGCCTGCGCCCCCTTCCCCGGCTCCTCCAAGGCTCCCTCCGAGCGAGTGCACAAACCCCTCGCCGAAGAGGGCGGCGGCGGCGGCAGCCCCGGGCCGCGGCGGGAGGCGGGCGGGCTCACGCCGAAGGCAGCCAGCGGCGGCGGGATGCGCCTAGGGCCGGCTCCAGGACCCGTGCCGCCGCCGCCGGCCGCCCCCGGCGGGCTGAGCAGCAGCAGCTCCCGCAGCAGCGCCGAGCGCCACAGCCGCATCATGCTGCGCCACTTCCCGACGCCGAGTGCCCCAGCCGGCGGCCTGCGGCGCCGCTCGCGCCCCGCCGTGCCCGCCCCCGCTCGCCCGATTGGCGGTGGCCGTGTAACTGTCAGACACGCGGCGTGTTCATTGGCTAACGGGAACGCCGCTCCGGCCGGGCCACGCCCCCGGCGCGGGACGAACCGCCCGCGGGCCGCTGGGGTCTTGGCGCGCGAGGTCGGCGGCGCAGCGGGGGGCGGACGAGGACGCGGGGGCCGGTACGGGTGGCGGCCAGCGGGGCGCGAGCGGAGCGGAGCGGGGCAGCGCGGCCCGCGGGCGGATCCGCCTCAGGGCTGGGCGGCGGCACGCCGAGGGGAGCGGCGGCGCATAGCGGGCCGGGGCCGCCGCTCGCACCGAGGTCACCCCGCCCTTCGCCGCCGCCTCCATTTTCTGTCCGCCCCGGCTCCTGGGGGGGGAAAGTTTGAGTATCGGCCGCCCGGGCCGCGGCCCGGTGGCGGCAGGGAAGGGGCGCGGGGCGAGGCTGGCAGCTGCGGGCGGTGCCGGGCGCGCCCGGGGGTCCCCACGGGCCCGGGGCGGTCGAAACGCTCTCGGCGGCGCTTTCCTCCGTCCGCGGCGTGTAGAGGGGTTAGAAACGGATTGGGCTTCGGCGGTGTCAGGTTTAGGTTGCCATGGATACAGGCCGGGGGCGGGGGGGGGGAGGGGTGGGTTTGGTTGTTTTTGGTTTTAATTTTAGGTTTTTAACTATCAAGTGCACCGCCTCTACCGGGACGGAGGAGCAGGCGGTGGGTGCAGTCAGTTCCCCGTCAGGCTCCATAGGAAAGGGCTGGGGAGACAAAAGCGTGTTAGGAATACCCTTAGCGGGAAGAGTAGCTCCCAAACTCTCTGAGCCAAATGCTTTTCTTAACGCGCAGATCTACTAATGTGTTTCCGTGCACTTACAATAAAAAATCAATTGCGTAACTCCCTGCCAAAACTGGCTGCAGAGGCTGAATCATACAACTTCGAAAAAAAAAAAAAAGTCAAGAAATAAAACACCTGGATGCCTGAATGAATTGGGCACGGCTGTTCTCCATGTCCACATCATCAAACATTTAATCAGTGTGAAAATTTTGCTACCGTTCACCTACAGGACTCAGTTTGGGAGCTAGTGACCCATAGTAAATGCAATACTTGAGGCCAAAGTGGGAAGAGCAGCAGAGAGTAACTGTAAGGCTTCAGTGCAAGGTATAAACGTCTCTCCTTACGTATACTTAAGCTTCTGCCACAGCATCCCGACGTGCTGCTTGCCAGCGTACAGCATCTTGGAAGCCACGGATTCTGCAGTTACTTGGTGAAACTCTGCACTCACATAACCAATGGCTAAATTTGTCCCAGACGAGTACAAATCTATATTAGTAAATGGTATCCATTATGGGTCACAGTAGGAGATCCGCTGTCACCCTACTTCATCAGTAATGCCAACGTGGAAACCAGCATGTAAATGGCCACTAGCTTTCTCACTTCAGGAGTCATAATGTTCTGAGCAAAAATGCAAATACTTCTGGCATTCTATTACTGCTAGATTTCCTTGTGAACAATTTCCCCATGTGTTGAGGTTTAGTTCTTTTGGTGTTTTTATTATGTTTGGGGGAGGTGGGGATGGAGAAGTAGTTCTGAGTTAAAATGAACTTGCTGCACACTTAATTGGAAATGTTTTACTCCAAAGATACTGATACTTTGTTTTCCACCACCCCTTGGCTGGAAGATTTCAGCTGTCTAGGCTAGTAAATTGCTCTTAAAGAACCACATAAAACACAGAGGGGGTTTTTGTTACCTGTTTTCCCCGCCTCTGAGATAATCGCTACAAATAGACATTGGGAATATCCTTTGCTTATACTTACACCACCACACAAATGCCCACAGGATCTCCTTCTGCTAATAAATTGTCACAACGGCCATGAGAGTTTTTGGAAGCAGATTTAAAGATAGCTGATAATCTAGGCCTATAAAAATAAGCCTCAGCGCACCAGTGGTTTGCCTTCTCACTGAACAAAAAAGCTTGAAATACCAGTGTGGGATGTGCAATCCTGGGCTACAGCTCCTTCACGTAGAAAAAATGCAAAGTACCTACAGTTCTGACACGCTTACTATGTTGCCTATTATATTTCCTGGAACTGACTCTGGATTTCCATTTGCTAAGTCTTTTTGGCAAGCCAGTAACTGCTTCTCTTATCCTGCCACCCAATAATAATATTTATCATTTTTAAATTCTGTTATGTGAAATAAAAGATAGAAGTTTCTTAAGCCCCTTTTCCATTCTCTCTACAGGGGCTGCTGCTGCAAGACCAGAGAAAGAGAGTGCCTTTCCAGCATGTGCATTTTGTCACTAATTGAACACGCAATTCTGCGGACACTTACAAGATTCCCCAATGATTTTTAGTGGCAGGTTGGTATTTTTGGTGTGACAACTGTTTTGGTGAGCCAGCTGTTTAGCAACTGACCTGGTTCAAAAACTTGTCTAATTCATCTCTTATACTGTAGAGGGGGGAAGAAGAGGAAGAATGCAAAACGTAATGATCTGGATCTTTCCTTTCAGTGCTCTGGTTTCAGTTCAAAATGTTGCAAGTAAGGTTGTGGGAAGGAAAAGCAAAAAGTACTACATTCACAAAGATGTTTGCAGCTCGTCACAGTACCCCGGGTAACACATTCTTGACCCTACATGAACTCGTTAATTTTACTCATTTCCTTTTGGTTTTGGTTTTGTGGTTTTTTTTAAACTTTGTATGCTATTGCCTTATTCTTTTATTTAACCTTTTAGTGTCACCTTCATGCCAGTAATCTCCCAATGTAAGTATTCTTCAGTAAAGCTTTTCTTAAAACTCACTACAAGAAATTAACCCTCAGCTTCGCTCCCTGAAAGTTCCTCTGTGTGTGTGTTTTAGCTCTTGAGGGCAGAAAAGGCAAGTTGCTCTGTGTGTGTAACTACAAATTCACAGCTCAGGAACAACGCAAAATGGTAAATACAGTTTCAGACTCACAAAGTTCAAGGGCAATAGTGACTCATTCCCTATTCTGAGAACTTTTGCTGCTGCATATTTCAGGCCATCACTCTTTGCTCCTGCTATGACTAAGCCTGAGAAGTTTCACCCAGTGATTCTCTCCCCTCCTCCCAGAAGCACAGGTATACTACAGAGTCTTAATTTAAAGATGAATTTAAAAAAAAAAAAAAAAAACCTTGTAAAATAAGCAGTAAGAAATGTAGTAAAAATAACATCAGAACTATGTCCGTTTGCTTGTGAAAAGTGTTATACATTAAGCCTGTTAAGCTGACTCTGGTTTTTGTTTTGATCCAGGTGTTAGACTGGGCTTTCCCATACCCCAGTGAAACCCCCTCTCAAACAGAGTGATACTATTCATCTCTTTGGAAATAGAAGGCAAGCCATCTGCTCTGCCATGCTGTGTTTCACACGGTATCCCAAGAGAAACAGAAAATTACAAAAATGGTTTCCGACATAGTGCAAAGGAATTTGAAATTAAAATTCCCGATGGCTTTTATTTTGAGTTGGTTACACAATGGGCAGTAAGCATAAACCAATTATTGTCTTTTTAATTTCCTCAACTATACATGTATTTTTGTAAGACAAAAATTGAGAGAAATTCTAAGATGACATGGTTCTTCAGCAAAGAAAAAAAAAAGTAGATCTTTTAAATAGGCACTATTTTTTTTAAGTATTTCCCTTAAGCTATATTGTAGCAAAATATTCCTAGCATAATGCTCTAAAAATAATCCATATTTCAGAGGTTTTTCTTTCTAAAAGGGGCACAAGCAGCATTAATATTCTAGGAGAAAGGGCTCTGAAAAGCAGGTGGAAAGAGATCTTCCCAGTTCAAGCACATAGACTGATAACAGCTTTCAGGAAGGTGAAATCCTCCCAGATCAGCAAGGCAGATCTCAGATAAGCAGCAGAAATTAAGGATTATCTTGACTACGACGTGAACTGTTTACTTTGCTATTTTAAATGATTATCTTGGCTCCATTTCATTTGTTGCTGGGTAATGCTTTCCCAAAGAGAACCGAGGACCAGACAGTGCAATTTTGATTCTATTCGAGTATTCTTACTGATTGTAGCAGAAATTTCTAAAAATAATTTTTTCTTTTATGAGGCTAACATGCTGCACATTTGGGTGACATTTTGATACCAATTCAAATGAAAGGTGCTTGGTCACAAAAACATTCCCCATTGGATTATACAGAGGATAAGAAACAGCTTCCTCTGAGCACAGAAGTGTAAGCAGTAAATAAAGTTACTATTTAATCTAAGAAAATGAAGGTTTAAATGTTTAGGTGTAATAGCTCAGAAATCCAATGAGGAGGAAAATATTCAGAGGAATAATTTACCTGGAAGGTAATAGTTGAGATGTCAAATGATAAGTAATAGCAAAAATTCAAAATAATCTTCCCATCAGCAAGACCGTAGCTCATTTCTCGTCACCCTCATTCTAGGTGAATATGGGCAGTGAGAAATTAATTCAAAGGAAAGCAACAAAAATATTTGGAGGATTTGCTGAGACCGGCATGAAGAGAGACTACAAGTATCTGGAACATTCCTAGCACAATTAATAGACAACATACAATGTTTTTTAGTGTACGTGACAGAGTAAGCAAATAATAGAAGTAGGCTTATTGAGGATGATCCACAAAGACTGACACAAAGTCACAGGATGATATAGCATAAAAGCCATAGAATTGCCATTTGATTTTGAATAACCAGAAAAGAAGATGATGAAAATACAAAGCCAAATCTTTGCAAAACAGTAATATTTGAAATGCTTCTCTTTTGACTCATTTCCTGACCTGAGTATTGGGGAAGATCACCAGGATCAAAGGAGACAAGAGACAAAGTTTATTCCCCACTCTTGGCATTGATGGGGTGTCTTGGTCACTTCCTTACACCATGACTTGGTTTTCAGCATTGACTTCCTTTGTTAACAGCCTTGAGAGTAAATTATGGAGAGAGATGAGTATTACAGGGGAAAAAGGAACTAGATTTACTTAAAATACAAATCAACAATGCACTTGCATTCTATAGGGTACAATTATGCACTAATTATGCACTAAAACCATAAATTACTAGGTCTTTTCTGTCTATAACTTCCAAAGGGAAACCATGTGAATGTGTGCATTCTAAATGCCCAAATAATAAAGTGACTCTCGCTCTACTGTTAAGATTTGACCTACAGGTAAACTTGATTCTTCTGCATTCATATGTTTTATCCATGTAACCAGGCAAATGGGGGACAAAACGTCTGTCACAACTACATGGACAAATTGCATTCCTAATTGTTCGGTCTGTTACTCACAGTGTTTTCCTATTACTCTATCTCTTAATGCATTTTCTTTCATCTTCGCTAGTGAGACAGCACCATCGTTCCTCATGCACATTATCAGTTATAGCACTTTTCAGTGCACATCAAAACATTCACCTGCAGAAGCCAACAGCTTACCTACCAGGGAAGCATCCCCTGCTGCATCCAGCACACTGCATGTTATTTGCGCTATAATATACCTAAATCACAGAGTTACAAACCTCATGTGTTCCACCCACCATCGTATTCAATGCTTAATTCTGATGACACCTGCCAAACTGCAGTTCAGGTCTTGATCGTACAGCAGGCCAGGGAGCGGGAGCAAACTTGGATCTTCTGTTCATGTTCCTGATCCTCAAATATTAGCCATGGTAACCTTGTGCTAGCAAATAGAAACAAGAACAACATCACCTGGCTGCTCCATCATAGCCCAGATGTCTGTGCTGAGTGTGCATGAGGGCGCCTGGGAGCTCAGGTGAGTCCATGAACTCACTTCCAGCTGCTTTTGAGAACAGACAGGTAAAATTGCTGTCTGCATTTAAGCAAAGGTCACAGCACTTAGGCTGAATACAAGCTGGCTCATCACGTACAGAGCTACCCGGTGCTGGGCATTCACTGGCTGATGGTTAACATCTGCATGTGCCACCCCAGCCCTGAAGCGATGGAGATGTCAATGCGCTGCAGCCACACCTCGTCCCAAGCTGGTTGCTTTCACCTCTGAATTCCAGCTCCGTACAAAAATGAGCTTGGAGAGATGCAGTCTTTTAGGCAACGACACACAAGTGAATCCCATTTAATGGTCCCATGTAGGAAAAACACTCTCTCACACATCTGGTTTTGCCCTTTCACAAACTGAGGTTGAAATTACTTGTGGCCTTGTAGAAGCTTAAGCTTCAAGGACACCCAGGCCTAGGAACAGGGCTACTCATCCTGGAGGAAAACAAAACAAAACAAGGTAAAATCAAGCAAGCAAAACAAGCAGCCAGACTGTAATAGAAACTGTCTCATCATAAGTGGTAACCCAAATAGTTAAAATTCTCCGACCTCCAGAAGACTCCTCTGGAGTAAATAAAAACCACTTTCACCGAGTGCAGGCAATAAAGCCAGCACCAACAAAACCCCGCTACCTCTGAAATGGCAAACTAATCAACAGAACCACACATTTCTTTCTGCTCAGATATTTTGGACCCTTCTCATTTCTGTTGCTGCACTGAGGAAGAGGAACGCACACTTCAGGTGATGTAGGGCTCAGCCGTCCTTTGCAACAGCCATGAGTTGCAAGTCTCCTTGCAAGTTGCAAGGCTGTTTTAATCTCCTATTGACTTAAAAACAAACAGCCCCATAAAGACCAATGGGAAAACATCCAACGTTTTTTAATTCTTGAAGAATGTAACCCTGACAGATTCTCCCCTGCCTCGTTATCTAACTCTCTCTTTATAAAAACACCTACATTTCTTCAGCAGGTGAAAGGAAGGAGGCAAGAGAGCATAAAAAAGCAGATACTTTTGGCACCAGTGGGCAAGCCTAGGGGTTGCTGGTGACTGAGGACACACTATCGGCCACGCTTCCAGTAGCACGCAATGTACCATCACACTCCAAGGGTATTTAATATTTAGACAAGGACTTTTGAACAGTTCCACAACAGCAGGCCAGTGGGGATTTGCAAAACTGGATTCAAAGATTAAAAATAAATAAATAAATAAATAAAATAGAGCAATGAAGTTTGTAAGTTAGCCTGGATTAAGCGTGTGTTTTTCTGATAACTAGTTGAGTGCTTATATGTGCGTATGTTCATTCTAACTTCCAAGGAGGCAAACGTTCAAAAGTTCTTGTAAGGTATTTTTGGTGCATTTGAAGCATTTGTGAAAGCGCAAGATTTGTGCTTCTTTAGAGTTAACTGCTGTCACAGAACAGCTCCACATCATCTTTAAGTGCTCCATAATGCTCCATCTTTTCAGACAGGGCTTGACACAGCTCTCGCTGAAGTCAGCAGCTGATGGGAAATGCCAAGAAAATAAACCCTACTTTTTAAATAGTATTTTTAGCCCTCAGCATAATTTCCATAGCAGCATTAGACCCAATTACGTGGGCTTTTGCCTCAACTGACTGGGTTGTGCTGTTGAAATTGAGAGCATTTCTAGCATTATATGATCTCTGGTGGCAAAGTCACTCATTCCCACACACACACACCATAGCTTGTCACCCCCCTCACAGTTGTTCTGAGACAGCTATTGAATTGGATCACACTGTAAACTGCGTCAGTGAGACAATCTGGGTAAAAAATTGATGAGTGGTAATTCTCCTCTTTGAGAATAAAAAAAAAAAAGACATTTTCACATAATAAAACTGCGAAACATGTCTCAAGGAGCTTTGAATCAGACGTGCCATAAGATGGCTCAAAGGAAGAGAAGTAGCCAAGAAATTTTGATAATTTTGTTTCTCTCTGTATACTTGGCCTTGTACTGCAGGAAAGGGATGTTGTCGGACAACAGACTTCACAGCCTTCCTGTCACAGGCAATTTTTAAAGGATGACTGAGTGCCTGGATATTTTGAATAGCGAGCTAAAGTTTCATTTGGTAGCTCGATCAATAATTAGATATCCTCATAATAAAGCATGAAGCTAAATCAGTTGTCTGTCTGAATAATATTGATTTTAGGAGGAAATGTAAGCAGTTCTGGTGTTACTAGAACATCCCTTATTCTGTCACATACTCACGCACAAAATAACCTTGTAATACCCTACAGTAATCACCCAAGACATCATGGGTCTAATGTGAGAACAAATCTAATAGAGGCTACCAGTAGCCCCTTTAATACAATTTTATTTTGGTCTCCAGGCTCTTTACTGTATACGTTGCATTAGACTAAACTCTTGTTAGACCCGTGAGGATTGGCTCTGCTAAAACAAAATCTGAGCAACAAGACCAGAACCAAGCTGTGTTAGGGAGGCTATTTTGGGCTAAAAGGACTTTAAGAGAACAAATTAAAAATGAACCATGTCAAGTATTTTGGGCCAGAAGGCATGCAGAACAAACACATACAATTATTCACATATCTATGGTAACGAAAACCATCACCCAGCCACCTTTCTATTTCCTCCTCAGCTTTGACTTACTGCATCATGTCTATGGCAGAATGACAAAGTCCCAAGATAGGGAGACACGTGCCCTATTAGTCATATTTAATCAATAAGTTATCTTAAGTTTATTTCTTGGACTTTCATTATGTGTATACTGATGCAGCTCTTTTACTCGGCTTCAGTTTATTTCACCTTGTACATTCCTGCAAGTTTTCCCTTTGGTTGTCTATCATCATCTACATTGTACCTCTGTCTTTTGGCTGTTATACTTTAATAAAGAAAGCAAGATCCAAAATAACAGTTTAAATAGTGACTCATTTTGTTCTGTTTTACCTATTAGTTACATTGTTTGATATGTCAACATATTAATAGTAAAGGTGAAATTCAGAGCTGAATAAGTGGTAGAATGTATTTGCTCTTCACACAGCAGTCTGATTGAAGGGAAAGGTGGTAGCTGCTCAGTGTGTCTTACTTAATCTACCTTGGTGTAGAGCCAAATAAATCCTACCCTTTGAAATAAAAAGTAATTCTTAAACTACCAGTAGTTGTTAATGATTACTAGAACTGGAAATAATCAATCAAAATCCACATGCTAGTGAGTAATAATCTTCTACAAACATCCTGAATATAGAGATTATACCCTTTATTTTAACAGCTAACAGGGGAAAGGTTAATTTACATCTCAATACTAATTTGCATAACGAGAACCATTAACTTACTAAGTTAATGAACTGATACATCCACCAGTTCAGTCCAGTGACTCCGTAACTTAGGGGGAAAAGCCGAGGGATACATGCAGTGGAATGCCACTGATCGTTTCCCAAGGATTTGGCCCAGTCCTGGATGCCCAGTGCACCCCAGCCAAATGGCATTCGGCCCTGCTCAGGATTACCATCAGCTTAAGCGATTGTTTGGAAAAACAGTGAGGAACAGTGCTCTTCCCACATAGTAGTTATAAAAAAAGAATGCCAGCATTTTTTTTTTTTTTGCATCCCTGAATAGATTACACACAATTGGCTCCAATGCTGTCTTCAAAACATTAGAGGGAGGAGAAAAAGAATGAGCACCCTTAGTAGTGCTACAGCTGTGCCGGCTTGCCTGCTTGTTTGTGTCCCCTGTACACTTCTAAATGTTTAGGCAACATTTATTGGCATGTTGGGACTTAAATCTCAAAAACCAGAAGAGCATTGCAGGCGTAAGATGAAGGGTAGAAGCAGCATAGTCAGCGGATGGCTGTCACCCCAGGGGCAGTCATGAGCCCGTTGAGTACTGTTGAAACTCAACGTTGGGAATTTTGTGCTCCAAAAAGAGCAGCAGCAGAGCAGACTGGCTTCAGCTGGCCCATTGCAGGACAAAGCTAGTTCCTCCGTACCTCTGTTACCTACTGGTCTGCTGAGTTCAAGGGCATGGGTAATAGGCAGCTGCGCCACCAAAGTTACAGGTGTAACTTTTGAATGCGTATTTTGGAGTTCATGTGTCAAGTCAGCCTGCTTATTCCAGCTGAAACTTGAACTGCTTAACCTTCAACTCTCAGAGGCTTTCAGACCGGAGCTGCAAATGGATGGAGAAGATTATTTCCAAACAGCCCGGCAGCCTGTTACACATTACCTGGAAGCAGAGCGGGCAGAGGGATGGCAGGGTGCTCTGCCTCCAGCAGAAGGGAGATGTCCCAGGAAAGAGCCAGCCTGCTGGGTCACAGCTTGCATGTGTGCAAACGTCCGGGCAAGTCTGTCAAAAGGCCACACGATGCCCGAAGAGAGAGGTCATTTGTATAAATGCCTTCCTCAAAGGTGTCAAGAAGCTGCAGGAGATGCTAAGCTTCCACTGACGACAGAAAGAGAGCTAGGTGCTTGAAATTCTTTAGAACTCGGCTGCATGAGGATAAAATTATTCTTAACTACTTCACTTTTTCTCCCTAAAGTTACATGCTTTTTTACCATATAGTAATAAAATGATGAGAGGAAAAAAGCAATGAGGAATGGTGTTACTGGTAACCATGAGGTATGCAGTATTTTTAATGAAGCTGATTAATTTCAGGCTTATGCAAAAAAAAAAAAAAAAATTGTGTTACATAAGTGATCCTATAAAATCCAGAACTCTAAGTGCAAGCTTACGCAGAGGAACAACCATTTAAAGAGGTGCTTTTTACCAAGCAAATAAGCTGTTTACTCTTGCTGTCGCAAACATTTTCAGTTTTTCCTCATATTAGCGCAGCAGCTTGAACGCACTGTTGCATGGGAAAGGTTTCTTTCCCTAGCATTTTATGCGTCCTCAGTAGAATCGGCTACACCACAGTACATTTTAGTGGCCCCTGCCAACGTGTTCAGCTTTTGTGTGACATGAGGCCGGGTACAGCGGCACTACTCCCAGCACGGAGGCAGCCGTTGGTGCTCTGTGTGCTGCCCCGAACATTGGAGAAGATGGGCTTTTGGAGCTGGGGCTGCTGGTATGGGCAAGTAGGAGCAGAAATTGTTTAGCAAATAGCCAAATGCAGAGGCAAGGTTACCATTTTTATATTTGTCTTTTAGACCTAAACCTCGCTTAAAGCAACTGTTCTGAGGGAGAAAACAAAAAAAAACAAAAAAAAAACCCAACAAACAAAACCAAAGTAGGCCTTTGAAAGCCTTTTCTGCCACGAGGAAGTTCATCTTTCATGAAACCTGGAGGAACAGATGTTACTGGGTTCCCAGGCAAGTAAAATCTGGAAGGAAATGAGCACCATTATCCAGGAAATGGAAATGATTGGAAGCAGCTGTAGGCCAGAGCCTGCTGGCTCTCCCCGGCAAGTTCTGTGGCCGCTGCTCATCCCTGCAAAGCAGGGCTCCGGTGTCCCTTGAATTCATTTTACACTGTCAGGGACACCCCCACGAGGGCTGGCCGCCACGGCCCCGCTAGTGTCACTTGAAGATTAGTTTAGGGAAAGCGCAGATACTGTCCTAATCCTGCATGGAAGCCGTGACAGAGTGCAAACCCCGTCTTACACAACAGGGTCCCTTCTCTGACTCAGTGGAAAGGATTTCCTGGATGCCCACGGTGGTGTTTGGTCGGACGCAGGGAGGATCCGCAGGTGAGCAGGAGCGCAGCTCAGCCAGTCACACCCCAGGCATGACCTATCCAAGCACTTGAAATAAGAGTTACTGGCATGTTTCCATGCTGCTGGGCAGCCTTCCTGCATGCAGGACCGGCATGCTTGTTGCAAACCCATGCAGCTATTTGGCTCTAAACTCTAAGGATTAAAACAGACCCATGCGAGGCTTCCCCTCCGTGTTCTCATGTGCACAGCTGAGGTCCACATACCTGTGCCTGGCTCCTCCTCATCACAAAAAACTGCTGCTGGAAAAGAAGGGAACAAGCGCTCTCACCTTGCAGCCATCTTTTGCACCCTGGCTGACAGGCCGTCAGCACTTCCAAGGAGCCGAAGTTAAATGAAGCAGGGGCTTTCAGCAATCTGATAGTGCCGCAAGTATACAAAGCAAGCTTTCCCTGCCCCAATAAAGATGCATGACAAAAGAGACTACAGTAACATAGTCATAGCACCACGAATGCAAGGTGTCATGCTTGGAAAGCATTTGGAATAATATGGATGGTGTTAGCAACCACTTGCACTTTTGGATATACAAAGTCATCCCAAGAGCACTGACACCGAGCAAGCGGAAGAGATGCCTTTCTGTTCACCTGGAGGTGAATGTTCCCTGCCCCGTGTTTATTTCCCTACTTGAGCCCTGCTGAGAGGGCTACCAGCGGTCAAGTGCTTCATCAGCTGCTTTGAGACACGCAGGCGGCATCAGCCACAACGCCAAAGAGCCTGCACAACAATAACAAAGAAAGCACAAGTTTATCTTGAGCGAGTTAGTCTGTGCTCTCCAACTGGCTCGGAGCCCCAGCTCAGAAGGTCACATAGCTGACATATCATCCTGTGAGTCATTCCCTGATACTGCCCGTGTCCGCCATAACTCATGTGGTTTGGCAGCATCGAGGGAGGTTTCTGCTCCTTTCTTGCTGCCCAGAGTCAATGTTACCCCACAGAACGTACAAGACGGTAAAGCCACCAGAAGACACATACTTGTACAGAAACTTGGCCATCTTGCTAGTTGTCATCGCCTCCTAGAGCGGCAGCACTGGACAAGATTCATATCACAAACATCACTTGCAAAACTGTCCAGATGAAGAAGTCCATATCAACACAGCCAAAATACACCTACCTACACCAAAAACAAAGACTTAGGACCCAGGTCAGCTAACTCTCCAAAGTCCCTGGCTTTAATACCAGAATGTGTACAGATCTTAGCCAGACTTAAAACACCAGCCATATTCACGAAACATTAAAAGACACACCTGATTGACACAGCACTGTGGAGTCAGGCTCATCAGGTAATACAAAGTTCATTCACAGTCTGTACCATTACACCCTCTGAATCTATTCCCTAACCAGACAGTCAAAGCACTGGAGACATGATTGGCACCTTGACAGCACTAGGATATCACTGAGCGTCACTCCATCAAAGGGGTGCTCAGTCAAAGCCACCATTCACCTGTGCAACCACCATTTCTGCTCAGGCTGGCAGGCACGGGAGCTAAAGCCGCAGCCTGCAGGAGCTGGCTGGAGGCAGCTGGGAAAGCAGGTGGTGAAGACGCGCGTAGAAGCGATGGGGTACACTAATCAGAGAGAAAGGCAGGCAGAAAGTGCGGATGCAGTAGATCTTCTGGCAGGAGTTGGAGCAAAGAGGTTCATGAGCAAGGGAAGAATAAAACAGCAAAAAAGAAACCATGCAAGTACATGTGAAAATTATAGTCCTCAGACTGAAGTTAGGCTTGAGCCCCCTAAATTTTGGCTAAACTTAAATATGAAAAAACCCAGAAGGAAGACACGCTGTTTCTGGAACAAGGATGTGGAACTGACAGAGCATAGAATCATAGAATCATTTAGGTTGGAAAAGACCTTTAAGACCATCAAGTCCAACCATTAACCTAACGCTGCCCTCCCACCGCTAAACCATGTCCCTAAGCACTTCATCTGCCCGGCTTTTGAATACCTCCAGGGATGGGGACTCGACCACTTCCCTGGGCAGCCCGTTCCAATGCTTAACAACCCTTTTGATGAAAACATTTTTCCTAATGTCCAACCTAAACCTTCTCTGGTGCAATTTGAGGCCATTTCCCCTTATCCCATCGCCTGTTACCTGGGAGGAGAGACCTGATTATGAAAGAAGCAGAAGCAAGGTGATACAGCAATCCCCCCAAATTGCCAGGCGTGCCTCTGTTCCTTCCAGGCAGGCACTGCCAGTTAACCTGGAAGGACAAATGCCACATCTGAAAGGAAAACTGCCTCGCTGGAGCATGCAACAGCACCCAGCATGTCATTTGTCAATATAATGATGACAGGATTATGCTAATGGGCAGGTAGCTGTAACAAGAACAGTCACACAGATCACGCACAGTACATCCTTCCAGATGCAAAAAGGAATTGCCACTGTGGTTGAGCGGTCTGTTGGCCATACAAACAGATGTTTAAGCTGGGTGCTCAAAATCAATTTTTTCATGAAGAACAGAGCAAGCAACAGTCTTAACGTTTTCTCTGTCAGGGTAAGGTGTTTTCCACAGCATTAGGTTCTGATGACCACCAGCTCAAGAACAGCCAGGATTTTTCTTCTGCAGTGTAAGAAGATATCTCATACATTTCAACCCTTAGCTAAAAGCTGTCATCCCATAACGCTGGATAACGCGCTACAAAATGCCAAGGCTGTTTCATACCATCACAGAGGTTATGCATGCCTATGAAGGCTGTGCTAAGTCAAGAGAGAGCTAAGCCGCGAGGCTACTGGACATAGTGCTCCATACGTGCCGCACCAACCCTGGTTGATTTTGAGGCCTGTTGTGGGAGCAGTGCTACCAGCAGGACCTCAGCGGCTGCTTTTGACCAACCTTGCCATCAGGTTCATGCCACTGCCAGTGCAGTGGCTGCCCCAGACCTGCTGCAAGCAGCAGCAGCGCTACCTGCTAAGTGCTGTCCAAGCATTCAGAGACCACCGCGCTGAGGAGCTCGCAGACGGAGGCATTTGGCATCTCTGGTGGACACCAGAGGCACATCAGCTCTTGCTTTCCATCAGCAATGCAGGTAGCAGATCCCAGCTCACGCAGCTGTGGCACTTGAGGCAACAGCACCAGCGACTGCTGCCATCACCCTGGCAGACACTGGTGTTCAAAAGAGGACCAGTTGAGTGGAAAATCAGCCCAGACGAGCCTGTGAGTCACAGGCAAGTCATATTGCACACCTGGAACAAGACATCTGGATGTCAGCGTCCACTCCAAAAAGCTACATTATGCATTTAGGGATAGATGCCAGGTGAAAAAGAGTGGTTAGGAAAAACACACGCAAAATCACAGGTTAGAAAAAAGGTGCTCAAGAATACTTTTCTAGATGCAGTAGTGCTTTCAAGAGGCAAAGCTGAGTGTTTTAACCAAGACTTGTACAAAAGAGCTCATACCCTGTTTCCCAAACTACACGTTCATTAGCAATTCACGTTCAGATGCAGGGACATTTGTTCGGGGCAGGAATGTGTGTGTGATTTTATTTTCTCAGAAGCATGTAACTTACATCTGAGGAATATCAATTATTAAGTCCAGCCTGAGATGGAAGCATACAGGTTTAAGTTTCCTGAGGGACAGGTACTTCATCATGCTTCTAGATCTGACAGGTTCTGGTGTGGTTTGCTCCCACCCAGGAGGTTAAATACTGGCACGCAGTGAGGCAGTCCCACTGGGACCGCAATAAGTACGGATGGGGATAAGATAAGGATGGATTTAATTTAAATTCAAATTTTTACAGTGTTAATAGAAACAATGTTGTGACAAAGAATTTATTATTCCTCATTATTCCTAGGGCTTAGTTCTTGCTAAAACCTGTTATGAGTTTTTGGCAAGGTGCAATGTTCCTGCGCCTGTGCTCAGCGTGTAACGATTCAGACCTCTACAGACCCACTTACGTATCTATGTATTTAACGTGGGGAAACATCCTTGCGCTTCTGAAGACTGATTTTGAAGTTTAGCTTTAAGCTCATTCATTGGACCCAATTGAGCTCTTGGATATCAGATGTTTCTGCACAAATAAACTTTTCCCATGCACAGCAGTGTGTATATATATGTATATATTTACCATTTTATACTGTAGATCCTTTAGTGAGGGGACCTGTAGCTTTCATTTAATAAAGCCAGCTTTTTATCATTACCACCTCAAAGTTATCCCAGCTTTATGGCTAAGTGACACAGCAGCATTGCCCGTACTTAGTAAGAGCAGCAGCAGCAGGAGGCACGCGAGTGCTCTCACAAGCAGGTTTCATACCTCACACCACCGCTTGCCCTCAAGGTGTATTCTGGAGCTGAACCTGCGCCCTCAAAAGTCGTAACCAGGTTCAGAGCATCTCTGACCACCTTCCTTGGAGGTGCCTCTCCCCTTCAGGGAGGATCCCTTTAGCTCCAAAGCAGACGGGCCGGTCGAGTGTCTGAAGCGTTCAGAGTAACTGCTGGATTCCCGAGGCGCTGGGAGGTCACTGCGCTGCGGTCTTCAAAGCTGGGCTCAATACCAAGTAAGATAGGGTGAAGCGCTTCTGTTGGCTAGCAGTCCGTGCATGGCAAGCTGGTGGGGGGTTCTCAGTTTTAATCCGTCTTTTCTAAAACGAGCAAGGGAACTTCCCCACATTTGCTCATTTGCAAATTCAGTTTCTGTCTGACGGCATGTTTTACTAGCCTGCAGTCACAGCACTGGAGGAAGCACGAACAGAGCCGCAGGCTGGAGCGTTGCTATGATGCTCTGCTTTGGGAGACTGCCTTCCGTACAAAGATGACCTTATACGCTCCCACCAAGGCTGCATTTCATCCCGCCCCGTCCCAGTGAGCCCTCTGCAACCATTGCCTCGCAGCTGAGACGCCAAAACCCAGGGAAGTCACGTGGCTGAGTCAAGCCATTAGCAGATCTATTTAGATTGATTATACTTCAAACAAAACTGGTGCTGTCGATGCCTATTTACATTAAGGTTTCAGGAACATTTCATAACCACTTACCCTTTTAATTAAAAAATGTACTACCTTCATTGCTGAGCCAGCAGTCTTTGCCAGCATCTCTCCCGTCTTTCTCGCACCACATTAACTTGGGAAGGGACTTGTGGCACAAGAGGAAGGCCTATCAGCCCAATTTTCCCCTCTCGAAACCTGTGGGCTGCTCAGGTATGCGTGCAGACTGATGAGCCTCCCATGGATCGCAGCATGAGTGATCTGCCCCAGGAGGCAGCTCGAACTGGGGGACAGGGTGACAACCAGGAGCTACAGCCAGGGACATTTCCTAAACCAGGAGTTATCTCCATCCAGCTGAAAGAACCTGGTTGTCCAGGTGTTTATAGCTTCCAGCTGAGGAGAAGTTAGCTGAAGTACCAGTCTACAACAGGGACTCTGCACCGGCTGTTACAAAGGAGGCTCCTGTTCAGGCAAACTTGTAGATATTTCGTTGGCAAGACTACACAGACTGCTCTTCAGAAGGAAGCTGGTGGCCTCCTTCATGCTGAAGTTCTGCAAAGTTATTTAAAGGAGCGTTGTTTTTCTGGCCATCCCAGCAACCTCCTTTCTGACACATCACCGCCTTGTTTCATGGATTTCTCTGCCAAGGAGAGGCTCGCCCGCGAACTGCGCTTTCTGGCAGTCCCCTTATAAGGCAAAGCTCTGGGCTTAGATATTCCCTTAGTCTTTAGTCTTTGTAGCAAAAATAGTGCTCTGGTAGACATTGCACCAGTATCAAACTGGAAAGAAGAAAAACAGAATTCCTCTCTTTTCCTTTGCTAAATGCCAGCAGACCACCATTTAGAAAAAAAACAAACCAACCCCCCAAACCCAAACAGTGCAGAGAAACGGTAACGCTTCTACAATTAGCTTTGCACACCAACCATAGCTTGAGAGCTCTTCAGCATGTGTCTATCACGTGTTCATATAGTGCTGAGCTTGACAGAGCCCTGCCCCTCATCCCTGATCCCTGGGCATTAGTCACCTAAGTGTTACAGAAAATAGGGAAAGCCCCAACAAACAGCGCCCCGCAATGACTTGAGTTACCAGGGGATGGGCCCCTTACCCATCCCCCCAGGACCCCTTGCACAAAAGGGTGCCAGAGAAAGGGTCATAACACACGCACCAGCTCAGCTAACTCCCTTTCCAGCCTTTAGCCAAAACCAGCCATCATCTCAAAGCCAGGGACCGCAAAGCAATTTGAAAGCAGCAAGCACTTCGGTTACTGCGGTAGCAATACTGAGAAGCAAAAGGAAAGGACAGAAGAATATTCAGGCAGTGGGTAGTTAGTATTTATATTACACTCAAGTTGGGAGCCAGGTTTAAGCCTGCCTGTGTTCGTGCTTGAACTGATAAGGCTCAGCTCTCTTGGTTCCTAAATTTTCGAGGGAGCTGCAGAGGAAGAAAGTTTGTACTTAGCTCAGGATTGTGACGCACTGGGCGAAGTTATTCTGTGTCCTAACCCATAAAGTCTTAACAATTAACACCTCACTGCTGTGTAAAGTGGATTATACATTTGCCTAAAAAATGTGCTTTTCTTCAAGAAACCTATTGCCCAGATCCAGTTTCGGGCACAGATCCAGTGAACTATTGAAGCAAGGTGACAGAGAAGATTATAATCTGCAGGAGACAGGGCAGCTGAGGATAGCAAGCCAGCGGCCAAGAGTGTCTTTAGCCTTCAGCCTTCTCTGCCTAAGCAACAACAATTGCTTTGACATAGCAAACTAGCAGAATTTATTTTTTATTTGTAGATTATTAGCAATATCCCTGTTGATTTCTCTGCAGGCCTGCCATTGGTCTGCTTAAAGGGTGATAACTGGAGCTACAAACATGAGTCACCCTGCCCTGCAAGGCAACTGAAAGGAGTCACTGTGCGCTCCGTAGCTTGGAGATGACTTGCTTCCAAAGCCATTAGTTACGTGGTGGTTTCTCTAACCCCAAGAGCATTCAGTTGGAATAATGTCATGGGGAGGAAAAAGAAAAAAAAAAAAAAGTCATGTTAGCTGAAAGGACAAACTGAAATTTGTCACCTTGCGGCTGCTGCCCATGTTCTTCATTACCTGCCTGGTGGAACATCGCCTTACTAAGCGCCGTGTCCCTTTTGAGGGGACACCAATGAGTGCTTGGCAGAAGCAGCATGTTACAGACTCCCCCGCCAGACTCGCATGATCCTTTTATCACCCCAGCAAAACAGGCGTGTGGCAGGGAGGCCGTGCCCCCGCTGCTCGGCTGGAGGCAAAGGGCAACTTCCGAGCACTCTGGCGGCAGCTGGACGCGAGCCCTGCTGAATGGGTCCCCCGTGCTCAGTCGGCAGGGGATTTACCGCTCCACCCAAAATTAATCTCATAAAAATCAAAGGTATTTGTACACCAGTGCACACCTCACTGCAGACAACAGGCAGGGCAAGCTGTGCTACAGGAGGCTGGTCTGTCAGGCGGGGCGTGCAGTATCCCCCTTCGCGTTCACGGGTTACCTTACAAATACTATTGCAGCAATCGAAACGAAGGCCAGGACATCATAAAAGCTACTGGAGGACAACAAAGATATTTTTGACTGGTAGGTTTGTAGTGCAAGGAGAAAAGTTGTGGTGCGCTTTGTTTACTTCCTCGAGTAGTACCACCATGCATACCACAGTGACGGCTTAATCCAAAATAACATTTTTTTTTGTGCGTGTGGGAGAAGGAGGAGGAGAACTGCGAAAGGAACATGCTGCAAAAACAATGCAAGCTGAATATGCAGAAACAAGGGATATTTTTGTTTTTTCTACAAAGCCATTAGGCAAAACAAACTAAAACCTGTTGCAACAAAATTCAACTTGTTCTGAGCCAATCTCCCCATCTCCTCCTGCGCCTGCCATATCCAAGTTACTTCTCCATTTAGCAGCACAATGTGTAGCCTTTCCCACTGTAACAGCAAAATCAGCCCAGGCTTTTCATCGCATTTCACAAAGTTTGAGAACTGGCACGTTATCAGGCGTGGCCACTGACAGGGATCTTTCATCATCAAAAACAAACCAACCAACCAGAAAAACCCCTCAACCATAGAAAATGTAGCATTTTCCTCATGCCACAGACATTAATTATGCAAGCAATAACACTACTGCTCAAACACCCCGGCTGCATCAGGCACTTCCTCGCTGCCCTTCCCCCGAACGGCTGCAAGTGCTGCAGGGCAAAGATCTGCCTTCCAAGGCTTTGAAGTGCTTAGCACACTGTTGGCATCATATAAAAGTATCGTAAAATATAGACAAGCATATATCTGCATAGATTGTTGTTATTATTCTTAAGGCTGTTGCTATATCTGCTGGTTATTTTACCGTGCAGCGGCTATCTCACTCTGATTTATTGTAAGCTTGTTATAGGTTTATACAAATGCAAAGGTAATCTAGCAAATGCAAGCGATTAATAATTTCCCCGACAAATAGAATCTGCGCGGTAAGACAGAAAGTGCGTCATTTTACAGGACAGGTCTAGAAGAGCAATTCAAGCTGGTGAGAAAAGCTGTCCAGAAGCACAGCCTACAGGTGTAAGCAGATACTGCACTTCAGGCTGCAGGGTTCAAACTGAGCTTATGCTTATGGCAAACCAGTTTGTTCATGAAGTAAAGCCCTCCTTACAGGATAAAAATGGGTTATGGACACAGAAGAGATACAAGCTTCACGGTTCCCAGGGCGTAGCATCCAAATGCACCCTCGCAAGAGTGAAGGCCTGCCACTTACCCATTCTGGGGAAGGGGCTCAAAGATGGTTTCCAAACCAGTTATGAACACAAGCACTAGGGTACTGGGAAAAAGGGATGAATGAAGGTTGAATCCTCATATCAACGATGACTTTTCCTTGAAGTTCTTCAATTCCTGAAGTGAATTAAGCACCATAATTTGTAATATCACCTCTTCCTCCAACAAGTCAGGAAGACTTGAAGTCCACACAAGCATTATTTACACCAGATACAGAGAGGATAAACAGCAAAAGGAAACATGGCTTGCCTCCAGGTGAGGCCTCCAGGTGAGGTCTTCAGGGAGGTTCCTGAGTAGCTCTGCTCACCCTGCCAGCTGCCACTTCCATCTCCATCCCCTTTCCCCCGGTGACCTCACAGGGAGAAGTCCAAACTCTGTATTCCTGCATCCCCAGGACATCGCTTTTATTACCAGGCAACACCAAGAACACCCCAATAGTTTCCTCCAGTCTTACCAGCACACCCATGGCCAGCAAGCTCAAGCATAACCCCAGCAAGATACTACAGCCAGGGGACCCAGGGGCTGTAGAGCACCCACCTATCAACGGCAGGGCTATGCTGGTACCAGGTGGCAGTGGTTATCCAAATCATGGGTGAGGGAAGAAGAGGAGACAGCCCGGTGGGTGCTAATGCTTAGGCAGCTGGGCCCCCAGCTGTGCTCCCTGGGGGTCATACACCAGAAACAAGGGGTCCTCTCAATTTCCCCCTCCCCAGGCAGCTATCTCTCCATCAAGTCTTATGACTCTCAAATATATGAAAACTGCAGTACATTTCTCAGAAAATGCAGGCCTTCAGCCACTCCAGAGCTAAAAACAAGTGTGTCTCTGGTCTGATGTCCCTAAAAAAGCCTGATTTTCAGCTGTGGAGCAATTTTTCAAAATTGGCTCCATTTGAGAGGTTTCAAATGGGAATGGCCAATGATCACCCACAACTTCAAAATAACAGCCTTAATACTTGCCCTGTGACAGCCAGGTACAATTTGAAGATGCTTACAGCTCCCAGGTAATTCAGTCACGCTGTGAACAGCAGCAGGTCTGCATGTGGAAATCAACTGGAACAACTATTTCAAAATCACTGCAGATGTTTCATTTGGGGATAAAGGGAGCATTATTTCCTTCATTCTGTTTTTTTTGGGTTTTTGTTTGTTTTTTTTTTTTTTTTTTTTTTTTTTTTTTTTGTTTGATACTTTTTGAATAATTTTTTTTTTTTTGTCATATGGAGGCAATCATCACATGGGTATCTGGGAGAGATACCAGAGTAGAATCAAAGAACAGGGTTTTTTTGCTCTGTTGCCATTCCGTTAATTCCTTCATGTGGAAAAACCCCGACAGCGGTTGAGCCTGCAGCGTTGCTTACCTCCCTTAGGGCAGGGAGAGGTGTCAGGTACAACCTACTTTACATCTTAGCCATTTCAGCTACACACATTATAAAGTCGTTCTGGTAGGCATACAGATCTGGTAGAGAGGTTTCCAAGAGCTTTGGGATCTGCTGTGGGAGACCTCCTGCAGGTCAGGGAACCTCCTGCAGATCCCTCTTTAGCAGCTCATACGTTACTGCTTGTGTTTTCAGAAATTAAAACCAAGACAGAGATACCATAGGAGGAAAGTTAGATTATAAAAAGACAGGAAAGCTGCCTTTTTATAAAGAGTGTATGTATGTACATATATATGTGTGTGTATATATATATACACACACATACACCCTTTGCATTCTCCCTACAAGCCAGCAGGGTGTGCCTGCGCACTAGCTTTCTTGCACATGCACAACTCATTTTTTGCCTTAAATGATGCAAACTCTCTTCTTTATGCATCATAGCTTTCTTCAGAAAAAAAAAAAAAAAAGAGGCCAATGAAGCAAATAATTAACAAAAAGGGATCATCCTTGCTGACACTACACCACCTTTCTGTAGTTTCTGACTAAGAGTACAACTAAACTTCAGCAATACGGAAAATGAGCAGCAAGCCAAGAATCTGAAATCATTTCTGGTTTTCTAATAAACATAAAATACTCTCAAACTCCCCTTTATGCTGCCTGCTCTTAGGCAGATCAGCTTGGCAGCCTTCCTACCACGACCTCTAAAACTAGATTTCCCGGGAAGGCAAACGAGGGCACCGCAGCTCCTTCTTCCGCCCAGGTCCCTCCGGACCCTGCTTAGCACCACTAAATTTAGTGAGTTCTCCGGCTCACAGCGCTGAGAAGGGACCGTGCTTCTGTGAAGTGCCCCATCAGCAGCACAGCCAAAGCTGCCTCCAAGAACGGGGTGCAAATGCTGAATTGCAGCAAACTGACAGCTAATCTACACGGAATAATACTTTCATGGTATCAGGCAATTCAGTTTTCTGCTGAGACACACAAGGAATTGAGTTGTGCGAAAAGACAGGAGAAATAGCATGTTAAGCCATTTAAAAGCACTTTGTGCTGCTAAAAGGAACGCCTGATTTTTCCCTGCTGCTGCACGTTGCAATATTGTGCGCATCGCTCTGTGAATTCACCTCCGCTGACCCAAAAGGGCTACAGCTGGCATTTGATCTATTTTTGACACTAATGCAAAAAAGCTGTCCTGGATCACTAGCAAGGACCATCTGCTCTTTGCAACTGAAATGCCATCAATTCACAAACTGGGGTCAGGAGTTTCAAAAATAGCTAAAGTGAGACGCCTTGATCCCTATTTAGACACCTGCCTGACTGGGGGAGAGCTGAGTGTGCTGCAGCTCCCAATACCCTGGACCTGAATCCCCTGCCCCCTGCCATGGCAGCGTTGGCAGTGCCCTCTGGGTTTCTCCAGCCTGGGGACTAGTGAAAAAGGTCTGGTTGGTACAAAATGCTGATCTAGCAGTCTCCCAGATGAGTGAAATTCTCCAAAGCATCCAGACAACTGAAGCTTGAAGTGACCAGATTGCTACTGACATTCCATTTCTTAAGCCAGAACTAGCTTTTAGCTCAGTTACTTAACAAAAAATGAAGTTAGAATGGTAGTTTTCACCTTATGGAGATAATAAAAGGCAAACTTCAGTTTTAGAGTTTACAAGACGGGAAATGGTTTGCAGACGTGATGGGAATGCCCTGCTAAATTTGCAGTGACAGTCCATTGCGCCTTATTGACATAAACGACTTTCAGACACGTCCTTGTTCCTACCACACTGATCGACCATATTCATTCTCTTCTGAAGGGGACCAGAGAAATGCACTCTCGTATCTACCATGTAGGTCCAGGAAGACATTTCTGTGCCAGTGGAGATGCAGCATTTATGCAACGCAACATAAAAATCCTGAAAGTTGTAAAAGATGTTTTCGCTGTATTGGTGACTATCATTTTGATGTGAAACCTGCTTTAATGAATACCTGACAACTAAACCTTTTAAAGGAATGATTTCATTTGACATGAATGCATTCAACTACTGTTTGTTGAATGATATTCTTCTCAAACAGCCAGCCAAACATATAGCGACACTGTAAATCAAGGGTTTGCAACCTTTGCAACATCCAGGGCCACATTTGAAACCTGTCAGTGTACTTGGGGTGATATTGGATTTAAGAATAAGCTTAGGGGGATTTGCATAAGCAGAGAGAGGCCTTCATCAAGTTGGTATTTGCTATGTAGCCGGAGAGCAGTCCTCACCACAAACATTATCAAGTATTGTACACAGAATATTTTTTTCCAGCCAGCTTTTATTTTTTTTTTCCCCCCATCGAATGCGGACCGACATAAAGCCAACCTCTGTGGGCCAGGTGCTCACAGCTTTCAGGTCAGGTCTGGCAGCCTGTAATTCCTGCTTATCCAGCTGGAGCAGAAAACCAGCATGTAAATATGCCTTGTGGGCTCTTCCAGGCTCTGCAAAACGCCATTTGACTGAGCAGGTCCCTCCTGCACCAGAGCAGTCCACCAGGTTTTTGCTGGGACCCACGGAGGTTGGCAAGCTTGCAGTCGCGGGGGTCTCCACGCTCCTACTCTCCATCGTTACTGCCTTCCTCCCGCAAACGCAGCGGGCGGTTAAGGTAACACAGAGGGCAGAGGTTGCACAAAGCTGATTGATAACACCTTTACAGCAAAACAATAAAGCATAAAATAAGATCTGGTGATGTTCAAGAGCCCTGTTTCGATGTGAAGACATGGTCACCTAATGGAATTAAGCTACACTGCCTTGGTTCACATCCAGAGCAGTTTCTGTTGCCACTGAAATGATTTGAAGTTTAATTAGTTTAGGGGTGGGGTTTTTTTAAAGCTCACCTTCTGCAGAATCAGAGAAACCTAACATCTAGAGAGATACGTCCTGTACACATAAGTGCCTCGGACAAGTACTTTCCAACCTGCCAAAAATGAGTCAGAGTGCCGACACTACCGACTCACAGAATCATAGAATGCTTGGGGTTGGAAAGGACCTTTTGGGGTCATCTAGTCCAACCCCCCTGCAGCAAGCTCCGAAGAACCCCGTATGGGCAAGCGGTAAGAGATGCATGCTTTTCGGAAAAATAAAAAGCCAGAAAGCAGATCTGGTTTCTCAAGGGCAGCCATGCCTTTTTCTTACCAGCAGGTGTCATATGGAAATAAGATGTCATCTCAGCTGGCACTGCAGCCCCTGCCCGGGGGGCAACCAGCCTGTCTCCAGTTCAAGGTGTCTGGGGTATGAGGTCCTGATGGGGACACAAATGGAGATACCTTCCAGCTGGACAAGGACCGTGGTCACTCAGAAGTGTATGACATACCAGGTAGGGGAGCGGGGCAGCATTTCAGAAGCTGCCTGGCACTAAGCAGTTCTCCAACGGGACGCACCACCCTACTTTTTCGTAGGAATAATTACTGATATAGGGCAAAGATGCCTGATAACTGACGCTTAGCTGCATCATTAAGGGGCATTAATCTTACCTTACGTTGTAACGTTACCTTACACCTTGTCAATTTTTCCAGGAAATACTGCTATTTTGTGCCACTTCAGCCTGCATCGCCGTTTGCACAGGGTCACAGCCAGGTCTTACAGGCTGCCCTGCGGCCCAGCCCAGCGGCCCAGCCCAGCATAAATACATGGATGGGGAATTTTAGCAGTACAGGTGAGAGCGAGGGTTAGACTGTTGTTTCTTTTTGGAAGCACTGAGATTCCCAAAGTGTCTTTTTCCAAGACGAGAGTTGTGAATGGTGAGCAAAAAACCACAGGCAAATAATCATTTCTTCATCTCACGGCAGTTTCTGAGCTTCAGGTAAATGTTATCATCTAGGTCATTCTTCAACACACTTCAGCAGCTGCTCTCACTCAATGGGATCCTATGGAGCCCAAATCTCTTCTCAGTCAGCCCGCCAGAAACACCAGGGGCCTCAGCATGGTTGCACAGCACTAATCCCCACCACTTTCAGAACGTCATCTCCTGGAAGGAAACCTTCATGGGTGCGTGCCAGGAACTCACCCAAACCTCTACCACCACTTGCTCTGCAGATGCCCCTGCTCCCGACGACTTCGCACAGGGGGCCTGCTAAAGGTGTCCCTGGGTGCACCACGGGCTGGGGCAGCTTGGTGACAGCTGCACCATGGGACCTGAGCTCTGCAGGAGAAACTTTCTGTCGGACAGTGGCACCAGGATGAAGGGAATTTGTCCCTGGGTAAGTGCCTTCAGTTCTGCTGGACCACTGGTAAGAGGGAGTGACAACCATTGCTTTGCCCAAAACGAGAGACCCGGGCTATAGCTCATTAATACCCAGAAAGCAGGCATTCCCTGCAGGAACTCTCCACATAAGCAGCTGCTGGACCACAAAGGCTCACCTACTGAGTATCTAGAAGTGAAGCAAATCGAGACAATCACAACTCTATTAAATATAACCATTGATTAGTATGGTTCATAACGTCAGGAGTCTTCTTGAATTATGCCATGTTATCTTGCTTTGGAGAGAGGTTTTGCTTTTAACTTTGCTGCTAGAAAAGCTGGCATCCCTTCCAGAATCCATACAGCCTTGTATTTTGTTCCCCTCCTGGAATAAATAAAAAGGGGAGGATGGATGCTTCATAGAAATCAATTTTCAACAGCCCTGTGGTGTTGTGTAGTATAGAGTACAAACGCCTGACATCCCCTGCATAGCTTCAAGCATCCTCAGGCCCATCCACTGCTTACAGGCTCCATCGGCCTATGCTAACCTGAAATACCTCAAAATAGAAACAATTAATTTGTAAGAACTGGTGGCTAGCGTTTCTTCCATCAACCTTCTTTGAGCAAGGGAAGAGACTTTCGATAAAATAAAAAAAGACCAAGAAAAGCATGAATTTTACTGAAATTAAATGCTCCAGCAAAGCTTTAAAACTTAAGTATAAAATAAAAGGTGACTGACACACTCCCTGGAGCTGAGGAGAAGGAAAAGATGATAAAAAGGAGATTTAAATTCTGGCCAGTGCTCTACTCATTGGTCACAGGATTGGTTTTCCTTTCACAATCTCCACTAGACACAGCCAACACATCACCTGGGCTTTCCAAGCATTTTTGCTGCTGGTTTACAGCACCTCTTCCTCACAGCTCAACCATTCCACAGTGCTGGAGTAGCAGTGCCGGTTCAGGCCCGCCCCAGCACTTGCTTCAGCTGAGGTTTGGGTTGCCAGCCTTCCCCTGGCCAGCACCTCCTCTGCTCTGCCAGGAGGCCAGCCCAGCAGGAGACGGCCCTTTGCTCTGTGCTTCCACTGCAAGGACAGCTTTTGCTCCCTCCCCTTCTCCATTCGGCAGGCACGTCACCGGTACAGACCTCAGGGAAACAAGACACAAGAGATTTGTGCTTCGCTGGCTTTGAGCAAGCGAACAGCCCAGCTCAAGCAGCACAAGCGGCACAGAAGCGCGCGTGGCCCTAGCACTGCTCTGCAGCGCCAGGACTGAAATGACCCACACTCATTTTTGCCAGAAAAGAAGCAAGATCACAGCTGAAGTCATCATCTTGGGATGGAGATGCTCTATGAGGGATGCAGGGTGGGATTCGCCATGCACACACGCAACACACGCGGGGAGAGGAGCAGACAGAAAACACACAAGCAGAAGCATTTGCATGACCCTGGTGGTTTTGCTCGAGTGCTGCATGGCCGCACCATTCACATCATCTCACCATCCATCTACTTCCCCACCAACTCTTTCCAGCTCTCTCTTTCCATTCAGCCCTCATTCATCCCAGGACCAGCAGCTCCAGGAGGCTCATGGCAGGGAACGCATCCTCATGGAAGTGCGCTGCAGTGGTTACAGGCAGCAAGGACAAACCCAACTGTTCCCATCTTCCTCTCCAGAGGATAACTGACTTTGACACCCCAACATCTACCAATGTTCAAGTAGGGAGAAAATAAGAAACTTATTTCAATAAACTAATGTGCTCTGTAAATGCCATGTGTGGCCAAACCGGATCTCACAAGGCACACGGAGCTGCTCCTCAGCCAGTACAAAGGATATGGGTAAAGGATATTTGCTCAGAGATAACAGCCCTGGGGAGCGAAAGCCAAGCTTTGTGACAGGGCAGAGATAAAAAGCAATTGAAAGTGAAAAAAAAGAGGAGGAAGAAAGAGGAAAAATCAGGAGAAAATTAAATGTCATCTTTTCAGCTGCATATTAATGGGCATTGAATGGGGGCTAATGTTACACTGAACAGCAAACCAGGTTTTGCCTTGAAGCTGTCACTTACGCTGTACTCTGACATATTTTTGCAATGACTCAATATTTCCCTGTGCTTTTTTCCATCAAGTGCAGCACCATCAGTGAAGGGACAGGCGTTTAACCCTTCGTGGGGCCCAGGGGACCCCTCTGCGTTTGCTGGGAGGGTGAAGGGGTGGGAGGGAAGGCAGAGAAGGGTGCCCATGGGGCCAGGGCAGCTCAGGTGCCCCTCGCTCCGAAGCCTCAGCATCAGGCAGGCGGTGGGGCTGGCGGGCCCTGGTAAGGTGTTGCCCCAGATAAACTCTGCTCCTCTCCAGTCACCCATCTGAATCACGGCTGGGAAGGCACCAGGAGGAGCACGGTTGTGCTTTGCTCCTCACATTTCTCTTCTCTTGCAGAAAGACCAGACTGCAAGCACACAGATCATAACTTTTCTCCATAGGAGCCTTTCCTGACCAGACTGCCAGAAATGTGTCCCTGGCTGCTATATATAAAATGTCTTACACCTTTCCCCCTTACAGGAGGGAAATTGTTATCATTAAAAAGCATTTTTTTTTTGTATACTTAAATGAAAAAAAAACCTGTTATACTTATGGTTTTAGCCATACATGTCAGAGATTCTCTTGTCTTGGCCAAGCTAACCTTCCTGCGGTCGGTTTGCTCCCACGGTTGCTTGGGTCCCAGCGCAGCAAAGCCCCTGTGCATTAAATGCTTAGCTTTATAGACTTGGATTTATAGACCATCAGCTGCACTGACCTCTTCACACGCTCAGTGTTTGCTGCAAGCCTGGGGCAGCCGCAGCCAAATTGCTCAGCCGTATCAGAGCTTTGCTGGGGCAGGGACAGCGTCTGGTGGGAACGAATTAACCTCCCGCTTTTGTGGCTATCACCCATCCTGTTTCTTCCCTTCTTCATCTCAATGCTCCCTTCAATTATAAACGTTAAATTGGAATATTTTTTTTTTCCCTAACGCAGAGCCCCCTTTGCCAGCACAGCACAGATAGTGAGGAGTGATCAGAGTTTCGCCGCCACCAGGTCCTTCTGCAGCTACTTGGCGGGGTAGCACCAGGGAAGCCCCTTCCATCTAGGGAAAGAGATGAGAGGGATGGTTTGGTATCTATGATTTCCAAAACATTAAATGCTTCAACAATTATGCAGTTATGACATTTAACAAAAGTGGCATAAAAATAACGTTTGTTTACATTTTCTGAAACAGAAGAAAAAATAAATCAATGTGGTTTTTAATGGAAAATAAGTTGCGTGAGTTCACAGAGGGAAAGCCCTCTCTTCTGGTTGCTCCCCAGTTGCTGACTGTGTCTGGTCTGGTGCCGGCGGGGGAACCGCAGGAGCAGCCCCTTCCCCTGCTCCCTCAGGAGATGCCCCCCCGCCTGTTTGCCTGCACTGGGGGTCTGTGCCCCGCACTGTGCCCCGTTACAGGGAACAACCGGGTTGAGGGGATACTACCTGCTGCCCTTTTTGTGGCTCCAAAACAGATGCAGACCTCATCGCCATTGAGCTTTGCTGCCTCAGAGAGCCCATCAGGCATCTACCTGGTGTCCCACCACCTTCTTCAGGAAAACGAAAGCCAAGGGAGGTGCTTAGCCCTGCTTGGGCTGTGGTATTTCGAATTTTTAAAGAGGGCCCAAATTTTTAAAGATCTCAGGGATCTTGGCACCATCCCCTGAAGCATCTGGACAGACCCACAAACCATTTGACACCTTGACCGAACTGCACGCAGTACAAGGTGAAATGCCAGCACGGCGAGAGGCTGCCATTCACTGTCAT
>BOSO01001544.1:0-56597 GCA_018403395.1 Gorsachius goisagi
TTCCCCCTCGTCCTATCATCTGTTGCCAGGGAGAAGAGGCCGACCCCCACCTCACTACAGCCTCCTGTCAGGCAGTTGTAGAGGGCGATAAGGTCTCCCCTCAGCCTCCTCTTCTCCAGGCTAAACAACCCCAGCTCCCTCAGCCGCTCATCCTGGGATTATTAGTTGATAGCTGTATTCAAAGTTTTAAGGCTGAGATGAAATTATTTTTTCCCCAGGGGTAATGAACTCAGGAGGACAGTTACCCTTTCAGACACATGCAGAATGGTTGGTTGTGTACAGTTCATAACATTCATACAATTCTGGGAAAGATTTTTTTCTTTTTTTTTTTAAAGAAAAAAACCCAAACAAATAAAGTTTTGTCCTTTCTCAGCTGAATTCAACAATGATGCTGCCAAAAGGGCCAGGCAGCAGTATCATGTCAAAGCAAGAGCATTTTATTCCTGTAGCCAGCAGAGCACATGGTTTGCTTCTCTGTAGGAGGGACCTCTGCTAAGCATCTTTGGCAGGAAAGAGAAAACAAAAAAGTATTACCCTGCCTAAAAGAAGGACATACAGGTACCAACACTACTTAGAATCATAGAATCATTAGGGTTGGAAAAGACCTCTAAGATCATCAAGTCCAACCGTCAACCCAACACCACCACGCCTGCTAAACTATCTCCCAAAGTGCCACATCTACACATTTTTTTTGAGCACCACCAGGGATGGGGACTCAACCACTTCCTTGGACAACCCGTTCCAATGCTTGACCACTCTTTCAGTAAAGAAATTTTTCCTAATATCCAGTCAAAACCTCTCCTGGCACAACTCAAAGTCATTTCCTCTTGTCCTATCCAGCCGCTCCTCATAGGACTTGTGCTCCAGACCCTTCACCAGCTTCATTGCCCTTCTCTGGACACATTCCAGCACCTCAATGGCCTTCTTGTAGTGAGGGGCCCAAAACTGAACACAGCATTCAAGGGACGGTGTCACCAATGCCGAGTACAGGGGCACAACCACTTCCCTTCTCCTGCTGGCCACACTATTCCTGATACAAGCCAGGATGCCATGGGCCTTCTTGGCCACCTGGAGCATACTGCTGGCTCATACTCAGGCAGCTGTTGACCAGTACCCCCAGGTCTTTTTCCACCAAGCAGCTTTCCAGCCACTCTTCCCCAAGCCTGTAGCGCTGCATGGGGTTGTTGTGACCAAAGTGCAGGACCCGGCACTTGGCCTTGTTGAACCTCATACAGCTGGCCTCAGCCCATGAATCCAGCCTGTCCAGGTCCCTCTGCAGAGCCCTCCTCCCCTCAAGCAGATCGACACTGCCACCCAATTTGGTGTTGTCTGCAAACTTACTGAGGGTACACTCAATCCCTTCATCCATATAATTAGTAAAGCTTAATTTAAGCAGGACTGGCCCCAGAACCGAGCCCTGCAGAACACCACTTGTGACCAGTCACCAACTCGATTTAATTTAATTGACTCTGACTCTCTGGGCTCAGCCATCCAGCCAGTTGTTTACCCAGTGAAGAGTACGCCTGTCTAAGCCATGAGCCACCAATTGTACCTCCTTCAAACTCTTCCTCAAGTATGACAACAAAATTTTGCAGATCTCTTCTTTCCAAAGATAAAAAAGGAGAATCTGCCCTGATGGTGCAGAAGAGGTGTCCAGAAGAAATCCAGCATGTAACCCTGCTATGCTGTATGTGGAACTAGTGTGCCATGTAAAGTTACCAAGTATTAGTTCTCCACCAATAAAGCTGAGGGTGTTCATGCTTGCCAGCAGGTTCCAAATCTCCGTTCTGGAACGCTGACAACTCATTTTAGGCATAATCACAACAGCACCACACATGAGGTGCACTAATGCTTGCCCATTGATGCAGAAAGTGCCATATCCTGGAGATGTCCTTTCTAGTAATTCCCAATCCTTGTTTTCCCCTTCAATTCTTCCCCTCCCCAAAAAGCTTATTTTCTTCACCAATCTATCAAAGCTTAACATTTATGTGGCAAAATGCTAGGCAAACAGGAAACATTATTTAGTCATCTAAGATTATCCAGACTTTACATGCAGTTCAAAATACCTAGATCCACAAGAGTACACACCAGCATAGAGGAGGGAAGTGCATCTCCCCACTGCTGGTACAAGGAGCCAAACTGGCAGCCTGATCTGGAACGTCATTTCTGGTGACTGTACTGAGCCACCAACATGGGTAGCCAAGATCCAGGTTCTTCAGCGAAGTCCACTGGGATCTACAGGGACTGCACAAAGTTCTTTCTCCAAACCCTTCACGAGTAACACGTCCGGGGACAGGGAAGCAGCACAGAACGTAGAGCAATAACCCTGAAACACGCCAGGCTTAAAGCAGCGGGTTAGACTAGGGGTTACTGGCAATGAAACAGCAGAGTTTTCACTATATAAAATTTATAAATTTATTTTTTTGTAAAAATCCAAAGAGCACGAAGACATCTCACTCAAAATACTGGTAAATCAAACCACACTTAGAAAAATGAAAGCTGATTTTATTATCTTATCCACAGCCAATCATTTGACATGAACATGCATACGTAATTTTGCTACGCACACACCACAGTTTAACGTTAGTTATTAAAGGTTAAACATACAACATACATCCTTACAAAAATGAGTCAAAATGCAAACGTAACTTTTAAACAAAACAGTTTTTACTCATTTAAAAAAACCTTTGTGTTGGGTACCATTTTGTACAAACACAGTTAATTTAAACAAATCTGCTTTTAGTTTCCTCATGGTTGCACATGAAAATGAGCTGCAATAGAAAATGAAGTCATCGAGGGATTTTTAAATAGCAGAAGTAGGCAGTCTTGCCATGCAGAAGAAGCAATATTAAATATTAGTTTTTCAAAAAAAGAAAAAAACCACAAGTTTAAAAATATTTAGTTCAAGTCACAAATCTTTCCCCAGTACAGAGAAATCCAAATGCAACGCATAATTAGCTGCCACATAGGATGGCTGTTCTGAAAAGTAGAAATACTTTCCAGAACTGATAATTTTCATTGATTTGGCACAGAAAAGAAGTCTGAGCTTACTGAAGAACAAGAAAGTGATTAAAAAAAAGGGTAAACAGGAAGAGAGAAAATAAAAAGCAAGAATGAACGAGATAGTAGTTGCAATCACTAAAAAGAAAATCTGTGCATCTCAGTCATTGCAGAATACTGTCTGTCTACAGCAGGAGTGAATTCCAGGTAATTGTTATTGCAACATGGATTTAATTTGCTTGGAGGTAGTCTCATCATTCAAATGCTTTGTTGTGTACCTAAACACAGAAATAAAAAAATCAAGTTGAGAAGAGCATAGATGCTATTTTACTGCGGCGTAACAAATACTTGATTTCCTTGTTTATGGCTCAACCTGACTACCAGAGTAAACCCCTCAGCCACCGATCATCACCCACTCCATGGTTACCAAGTACACAAATCAGACATGTGGATCAGAAAAATGCTATTATCAGTCAGAACTATAACCCGACAGCTATGCATCAAGGGGAGTTAAAAACAAGCCTCAGCTGGATGTTGGCTTTTGGGCTCATGGGCCAGTTTATAGTAAACTCCTGTTGCCACTTGTGATAGGTTACTATCAGCAAGATTAACTCTGAGCTCTCTGTCCATAGGAAACATCTTCAAATAAAACACAGTTTCAGAAACTTTTCTTCAAAACTTCCAGTGACCAAACCTCTTTAAGATCCCCCAATGAGAACAGATTTAATCCCCTTCCAGCCTAATTTCCTGTTTAGTTAAGTAACTGTGCTGCTAAAACTAAGAGTATGCACCTGTGTATTGCAGCCCCTCTCCCCTTCAAAATTCTCTAGGATATTAGCATGTTTTTCAATCACTACAAAAAACTTACTCATCTCTTATTTTAAAAGAAAGTACTGTATATCCTCGATGCTGGCTTCCTTCTGTGATTAATTTCCCTGATCTTCCTTCCCTAACTGTAATCTAAAAGTCAGTAATGACTTATTCTGTAACTTATATTTAACATGTGAAATTAGCACTTCCATTATTATCCACAACTGCAGTGGTATTTTAGTTGTTCACTTGAATATACCATGATGTTTTGTATTGGAAATGAGTATCAATATAGGTTTCAGTACTTTCTGGTAATTTATACTTTCCACAATCAAGAGGTCTAAGGTTTTCTAAAATCCTGAAGAGTTATTGCACTTGGTATTCTGCCCAGGTGAAAAAGCTGAACATTATTGCAATACTTATATGAATTTCAAATTGTAAACAGCTGATCTCCCTCTAAAATCCATACCACCTCCCATTTGCTTTTAAGACACATTATCTCTTGAGAAAACATGAGAACTTCTAACAGTCCTCCAGAATCAAAGACTTAGATTTGGACTTAATTTCTCATGACATCATCTTGAATCTGCTTTTACCACACATGCACATAGCAGCTCATGTCTGCATCTCTTCCTAGCAATTCCAAATGTGATTTAAATATCCTACCCAAACGTGATTTAAATATCCTACCCAAATGAATAATCAAAGGTATGAAACCAGGACCATTAAAGTATGCACGCATGAAGTGGGTTGGTGCGGTGAGAGGTCAGCATGACAGCACGGTCTGAACTTACACTATTAACCACAAAGCAACACACAATGGAGTGAGAACCTGAACTACACTTTCCATGTACTTTCATAGTGTCAACCATGATGGGGAAAAATGGGGCACCAGTAAAGATTGCTGTTTGTTTGCAGCTGCAATCACAGTAAAGTAGCCAGAAAATAAACACTAATACTAGTGTTTTCCCCTCTGGAAACTTGTGTTTTTACCAATTGCCATCCAAAGACTGATCGTGTCCAGGAGGTTCAGAGATGAACAACAAAATGATTTAGGCATGGAAATACTTGCATGAAGTCTCAAATTAAGCTCAGATTTATTTTTTTTTTCTTTAGCTAACAGTATAAAAAAAACTTTGCAAGTGAAACTACTTATAATACCATATTATTTCACTTCTTACCACACCTTAACACAAAAAAGAGGGCAAATGAAATTAAAGCAGTTTCACTACAGATAAGAAAAACAAAGTACAACTGCACAGTTTCAGGCAAGACAAACGAAAGCATCCACATTTCACAGTGAGTGCATGAATAACAAAATCCAGTTACGCTTAAGTTGAAGTAACATGATACTTTTTCAAGTAGGGACAAGAATGAAGCCTTCACCTGCCTATCACATTTTCGCACTACTTGCCACTTCGGTGCTGGACACCCCCATGAAGAATGTGTTAGCAATGTTAGGTACAGCTTTCTGACACAAATTAGCAGTTTTTAGGTTCCTATATAGAATTGTTAATTTTTCTTTACCTCTCTAATTAACGTGGCAACTTCTGGTCTCATGTATTCTAGAGCAGAAACATTGAGAATCTTGCCTTAAGTACCTTGCTATAAATACTTTGTGAAAGAGGAACAATTTCTAGTTACATACCAAAAAAACCTATCTGCCTTACATAGCTGAAGCTACCTGTGAAACAAAGATCACATGAAACTGCTCTTATATTCTACTAATAACAAATAAAATCATTAAGGCACGGTCAAACCACACACAGCTGAGGGTAGGGCCAATGCAAACTAAATCAGCCGTTTCTTTAATAAGCTGGCACAAGTCACAGTGTGTGTGCTGCAGCTGCTCATTTGCTCATTCAGTAGTTTGGTCAGTAGATATGATCACAGTTAACTTCTAGTTAGCTTCCAGTATGTGTTGTACTTTTTCATCTGTTTTAACTGCAGGTACAACATCTACTCTGTCGTGCTCACCTCTGCAGACTCACTCTTAGCCTGCATACAGCTAAAGTATGCAAAAAGTTACCTTAGAATGAACAACTGCAACTTTACGACCTAGCTTTTGAAACACAGCAGCTTCACTCTTCACGCATCCCTGTCTCAAGACACATTGGAAAGAAGCCTGCAATAACCACATTCACCTTTTACTGGTAACACTGACTGAATACTTCGTGGCTGAAGGAATTGCCCTGGACAATTTATGAAAATTCACATTAAAATATTTCAAATAAAAGGATAAGCATACCTGAGAGCATTTAGAAGGCCTTCTACACTGTTAGGAGGCTGGTCTTTAAGAACTTTGATGCATCCTTTCATCTAGGAGTTAAAAAAAATTATACTTTTCTTTTCACATTAATACCTTCTAAGTTTACAGAAGTTTTTTATATTTAGTTTGTCAGAGAGAAAAAGTATTTAAAAGTTGCAGCAGTGTAAAGACATTTTCCTGACATTAGAAAGGAATTAAGCTTTCAGTATTACATTTTCCTATGACAGAATGGCTTAGTTCTTAAAAATCTCCAAGTCTTTAGACAATGCAACTTTGATGTCAAGCTCTGCTTTATTGACCTTAAAAAAAGGAACTGTAAACAAGAACCTTTATCATAAATCCATTAAGAAAGTGTACATTCAGCCAGTGAAATAATGACAAACTCTGTAGCTAATACAATGAGGTAGCAGTCCATTTGAAACACCCACGAAGCAGCATATAGTGACAGCATGTATTCCATAGGTTTACTATCAAACAACAGCGGAAAGTTAAAAGACTTCAAGACTGGTGGATGATGCTTTTTACAACCTAGCTTTTTGCCAGGTAGGGAGAAACAAGCTAGATACTGCTGTTATTTCCAGTCATTCTGATTTGGACCTTTCAACACAAGCACTGTTTACAGGTATTTCAAGACACTACCAGCATTCCATCAAAACATAATTTTTCATGACCTCACAATGACTATTTATGTGTCTGAAGGCCTGGTTTGTATTTCTCACTACTTATGTATATGCTTTGCTAGCAGCTACCATTACTCATTTAGCATCAATCCAAAGCGTAAATATGCTACTAGAGTGTGGAGGACAGAAAAGGAGCCTACACACAACTTAACTACTCAAAAGATTATTTAGTAACAATAAACTTACATCAATTTTTGAAGTTTTGGCAAAAGCGCCCACCGGATGCACGTGGTCATAGAGTATGATGACACCCACCATTACCCTCAGACAGAATGATACTGTTTCCTCATTTGTAAACCTGCTTCTATATTCACTGTAATTTAAAAACACAGATTATTATCTATCAAACACAAGGTAACAGTACATACTAGCAATGCCCAAAATAGCATTAAAGAGGAAAATCCTAGTATAAAACCTCAAAGGGGGGAAAAAAAAAAACCAAAACCAAACAACCTACCCACAACCAAACAAAGCAAAAACCCCAAAACCCACCAACCCCACAAACTTTTAAGAGTTTTCCTTTTTCCCTTCAATAACCTGCCTACAAGTCAGGTCACTGCTTAGAAAGCGTTATCTGGAGATTAACAAATATTCTCTCAAACCTAAAATAGCACCTTGCTGCTACACCATTTCAGGTATATATATACACATTTTTTTTTTAGGAAAAAAAATATAAAACAATACATACTAACTTTGCTTTCAACGCTTCCTACCCTTTTCCCCACCACCCTCTAATATACATGCAACCCAAACTTCTGACTCGGGGGCGGGGGGGGGGAAGGGCAAATAAAAGCAAGATTAATGAACAATGCTTAACTACTTTTTTGAATGGGACAGACCATTCCTAAGAAGGGTAGGAATATAAATGTTTGGAGCTCTTAATGTGCTCCAAAAGAAATGTACTGCGGGATTTGGACAGAAACTAGTTTAAGAAAGATATACCTCATGCCTGGGTAATTTTACTGATAGGAAACTATTTAGAACCCAGAAGAAACAGATAAAACACCAAAGTTTAGTTTGACTCTTTGTTCATACTTCCAGTGCCTCTCACATTTAGAGTAGACATTAGACTGCCTTCATGCCTAAAAGTCATCTCATAATTCCCCAGACAGGGTCGCTGTAATGTTGTCACAAGCCACCAGCCAAGTCAGCTTGCCAGGAGGTACCATCCGACGTGGTGCCCAAACCCCCTCTTTCAAGAGGCCCTAGGCAATCATGCTCAAATAGTGTATTTTCCTGAATTATACATGAGAAAACCATTTATAAAGAGTGCCAAGAGGTTGTCTAGCTTTCATAGCCATTCTATTTTAAAATATTAATATGTTCAGAAAAGTAGACCGCATGATTTGCATGGCTAGCAAAATGAGACAAGTCAGCTTCATGTCAAGGTAAACAACTAAGTTGGTAAAAAGAAAGCACCACAGCTCCCAATTATATTTCTTTCACCTTATGCATCACAAATCATGTCTAAAATACAGAGATGATTCATACACAACACAAGCTCTGTTTATACTCACGGGGTTTCCAGCATGACCCTGCACACACTAGCCATGGTGCTTAAGCAATCTGTAGTATTCTCTATCGGTAAATTTTTATTCTGCAGAAGAAGATAAACAGTTTCCAATTCAATTATTGTGAAACATTATACTACAAAACCTAAATTAAATCAGTGGCCTGTTAGCATTCCTCCTCCCGGAGGAATTAAAAACATCAACACAACTATAGTAAGGTGGGTAGCATCGTACTGTTTTTTAAAAATGTTACAGATTAGCATCTTACAGAGCATAAGTCTACCAGATGGGTTTTGCTTGCTTGTTTGTAATTCAAGAAATACACCATTGACACTATTGACTTTTGGGAACTTTTAAAGGAATCATCTAACCTGCTCTTTAAAGACAGAAATTTCTGTAGCCAAATACACGCATCTGCTGCAATAGTAAGACTTAAAATTGTTGCAGATAAACATTTCAAAGTGGTGTAAAATAAGCGGCCATTTTTCTCAAGGCATTTCAAGTGTAATACAGAACTTAGGAAAAAATATTAAAATACAAATGTATATTTGCATTAGTAATGTTTGTACAATTATTTTTTATTAAGAAATAGTGTGCATTCTTTGCATGTAAGACAAAAATCACCACAGTTATCAGAAGACAAGCACAATACTTGTAGTGACTGGACTTTAGCACTAATAAATATTAATAAGTTATTAAGGATAAACAAGGGATGCATCAAAACATTGGAATACTTTTCCAGTTCAGGTTCCTCCCTTCTTGTGGAATAATGTAAGCATACTTGACTTTACACAGCGAAAAAGAACTGTCTTGGGAGGGAGAAAAGGAAGCTACGTTTCAATTCTGTTCCCTACTTCAAGCACAGAGAATCAAGCTGTTTCCTTTTCAATTTTCTGAAATTTCTGCTCTAAACCACCACCAAAACACAGGCAAAAAACATACTTACCTCTGCCACCACTCTCCTTGAGGAAAGCCATTGCTACCAGTGCTGTAACGCTATCCAGTAACTTTTTGTGATGCAGCCACAAGGTGGCTAGCTGAGGCTCCAAAAAACAAGTTTGATTTCTAGATGCCAGATTAAGCCTGCTAGAAGAGTTTCATGTTGCAAAATGATGTCTGGCCCTGCAGTGCTTTAAGTACGCTATCCAAGCCATGAATTTGTCCTCTTACCTCTGACACAAACTTTGTTGTAGCATCACTTAAGGTTTTCAACATCGGCGTTGCTTCAGCATAAAATAAAGACATTCTGTTTGCCAACTCGTTATTTACTTCATTTTCTCCCTCTGCCTATAAAACAGAAGGAAAAAAGAATGTAGTTATTCCGTACATGAAGAAGATAGGTGGTAGTATAAGATTACATTTTATCTCATCCAAGGGTTACCTACTGGGACATTGTTAATCCTCATACGGCTCAGAGTTCTTCTATAGTAGCTGAAGTCGTTCTGTATAGCAGGATTTGTCATCTATGTAGATACAGCAGCAGAAGAGTTATGACAAACTCAAAAATATAAGGACAAGTTTTCATAAAATATAACACTGAAAACAAGAAAATATTCACCCTTCTGAAGTAAAAAGGCCTGTGACATGTCAGGAAGCGATATGCAGAACATAAAGCTTTCTGGTTAAATTCTCAGATTTTTCAGAACAAGATCTAACAAGAACAAGAAAGTAGTAGTCTCCTAAATAGGAGTTTGAAACTAGTAGGTTGAAAGAAAGGGCTTTTCTCATTTGACTACAAATTTGAGACCAGCAAATTCATTTCATTTCAGCTTAGTTATTTGCACATTAGCAAGAAAATAGCTGGACTATGGGTGTGCACATACTAAAAGCAGCAGCATCATCCCAAGAGATATGCAATTCAGATGAAGAAACATGATTAATATGAACTGAAATATAACAACTGCCTAAAGCTAATATGGTATTTCATCTGCTTTCCAGTTTAATCTAACTCTAGGTCATGCGAACAAGCCGAGCATAGAAGATATTTGTGTATCTACTGCATGCTCTATTCTAGAACAGAATAAAACAACCCAGACTGCTTCAGCAAGTATGACTCGTTTTCTTTTTGCTAACCTTCGTGCTTACAAAATTACAAGAAGTTCTTACCTTGAGTTCATCAAATCGGAGTGTAAAGTGAAGAATTTCTGCAAACTGCTTAGCAAGAGCCTGCTCTCGCTCCAGGTGTTGCGTTGGTGAATATGGAGTGCTTGTCAGGGCTCCCAACAGGCCTCGCAATCCTGCCTCTTAAATGAGAGAAGAGTGTTTTGCAATATATAACTGCACCTGCTTCTTCTATCTCTATTGACTGATACTCTGCATGCTAGACTTAAAATATACATCTGCCAAAATACATGGTAGTTAATAATAACGGGCCTCGATGAATTGCTTCTATCTGCCAATGTTATTTACTTACAAATGGCTGTAAAGACTAAGTCTAATCAGCACTGACAGCCATGAATAAAACTTCTTGAAAAGCTTTATTCAAGCTTTGCCTGCAACCTGTTTAAAACATATTTCAGTAATCTGTTAGCAGACTGCAGCCTTTAAGATAACACAGAATTCAATTTATCAGCAAAAGTCTTGCTTTATTTGTTTTTAAGATAAACTTATAATCCAACTTCCTGCTCATCACCTTAAGAAAAATACCTCACCTCTTTAACAAAACAGAACTTGCTTGCAAAAAGCTTTCATTTTTTGAGCTCATTTTTTCATGAGCTATGCTAATAACTCTGTCTAAAAGTGAGGTAACAACAGATAGTTTGTGAAAACACAAATCAAGTCTAATAGGTTTTATCATCTTAGACGCAACATCAGTCAAGGTGGCTTTCTAAGAGGCATGAAGTGCCATCTTAAGTATTGCACCTGCATGAACCGAGATCAGGCATTTCCACAGACCAAATTATTTCTGGTGTTTGGGTGGAATAATACAATCACTTTTAATTACTCTTGGTATCAGAAACATTAATAGAATTCATTCCTGATGAATTAATCTACTAATTTTCAAAACAATCAGCTCATTAGTGCTTTCCAGAGTTACTGACAGCGTAGAGAAGGAGGATGACAAGAATGCTCCCATTCTCCCACTCTCCTCCCAGGTATCCACTGAAGCAAATTTGCTCTCACATGCACAAAGGTAGTACGCAGATATAAATAAGATCCAACCCAGTGTATGGGAGGAATCTATGCAATATGAGCTTTTATCTACTAACAAGGGGTTGACTTAGATGTGATCACAGCTGTATATGCCAAATGTACTAATTAATGAAGACAAAAATCCAAGTTGGTATATCACTCTGCTTACCTAGTCTTTGCGAAAATTCATAGAATTTCTTTAGTTTGCCTACTAGTGGAACAACTGCACCCCATGCCTTCTCTTGCAGCTTCTCATCATTGGGATGCTGTATTGCCTTAAATTAGGAAAAAGAGGAAAAATGTATGCTTAGATTAAGAATAACTGACACTACTAAAAAAAAATTATGCAGGGCAATTGTTTGAGGCACTAGTAGTTAAAAATTCTACCTACTGAGAAGCTTCCAGTTGAAACACAAGCCTGTACTAACCCATGTCTGTTCCAAAAAGCTATAAAAACTTCTGTTGAAAATAAGTACCCTGAATAGGAAAGCGACTTGAAAAGAGTATAAAGAAATTGTTAAAAATAAAGCTACTCAAATAAGTAAGTTTACAGAACCAAATCTAGTTAATTAAAATCAACTTTATTGGGGCACCTCCGAGCAAAACAGTTTAGTGATCAAAGCCTCATCGTAATGTTGGTATCTATCATCAATTTCTGAATTTGCAAAGGAAAAAAAAAAACAAACAAATTTGCTGTGAAATCCATGCTATTGCAGCAGGAACATTTAAGCATAATCATCAACATGAAAGCACCACCAAGACATGGTGTATAACAGAGCTTTGAGGTGTACATTCATAGACCTTCTCTTTACAGTAAGCTTCCCAGACAGATAAAGCCCTAAATTCAGCCTCTCCAGGTTTTTAAGATAGAAACTAGACTACTTAGGAACTGAAAATTACTAAGAAAACAGAAATAAAAATGCTCATAACTATGAAGATGCAGTGGGAGAGTTAACTCCTTGATTCCAAATATCTGTTTCAGTCAATGCCGGGCTGTGAGTTGCAGCACACTCCTCTCTGGTCCCTAGGAAGTTTCATTCCTGTGATGTCTACCTCCTCTCAGAAGCGTCTCTCTTCCTTCTCCATGGGAGCTGTAGGCTTCATTGACGAGACACACATTCCTGCCAGACCCTATAGCTTCTCCCTGAACATGCTCCTTCCTTGAAGAACAAATAAGCTATCTCCCTTCCTAAGGGTTTTGAGTGACTGTTACCCTCTCTTAAACCTACCTTATGCATTCAACAGAGACTGTATAAAAACCCATGGAACTTTAAAGCAGAATGGCTCTGAGCACCTCAAATTCATCTAGCGTGAGCAGAGACTCCTCCTATGTACTAGCATTTCTTAAGAGTACACTACAGTAACACCTCACTTTAGGAGCAAAGTAGCCCCGTCGCTGCATCTGAGAAAGAAGGGAAGGGGGGTTCAGAGAGTATTTATTCAATCTGTTCTTAAAACGTAAAGGAAAAATGGAGTGACACGCTGTAAAGAAACTTTGCTTCTGTTCCAAGCATCTACTTTGGTAAATAAAAGCCAATTAAAAGGGGCTGAAAATGAGATGTCTTTTGTGTTAGGATCACTACACATCAGACTTCTTCAATTAGCATACAAAAAGTTATCAACACTATTCAATACTGCATGGTAGTTATGCCATGCTCTTTCCAAATTCACCACTAACTCAAGAAGAGCTTACGTGGGAATATAAAGAAGAAAAAATCAATTACAGCAATTCCATAGAAAGGTTGAGAAGCATTATTTGCTATTACATATGTGCATTAATATTATTGAAACAAGCGACATCTGTTTCGCTGTTAAAAAGGAACATTCCAGAGCAGACATTCAAGAGAGCAATTTTAATAGACAACATGCTCTGCCAAAACAGCTCCTGCAAGCAAAGTTAAAATCCAGCAGTATTTGGTTAGGATCAGACAATGAACAACCACAGGTTGTGTGCAATCGTAACGCTCTAGCTCACCTCTCGTATTTCATGGCCAGCTCCTCTATATGACTGCAAGTCTTCCAGTATTCCTTCTGCATCCTTTAACACTACATTCACCTGATTATAAATTTCCTTTTCAGATTCTGTAGGTTGGGCATCTAAACAGCAGAACATATTAATATATATATGTATGTATTTTTAACAACAATATGGAATTCAATAGGCACACCATCACCTACGGGACTATTTCTTCATGCATCAACTCATCAAGAATTTTCATTCTCTGAAGAGCTACTACAATGTATGAAGAACTCCAAGAGAGTAATTGTATTCATTTTAGTAGTCTTTTAGCTTCACTTAGCATCCCCAAAATACACCTAGAATCTATCTTTCCTGAATTATTTAAAATTGGGTTAAGAGAAGAAATACTGACAAGTCACCTTTATGACTATCACATCAATTTCATCTTAAAGTGCCGTACCAGCTCAATTGAAGAGACTTAGGTAAGCACTCAAAAGACACACTCACTGCTGATATTACAGGAGGTCTTCATGTCTACTCTTATCTAGAAACACTGCATCAGATTATTTTCCATCTTCCTTGCGTCCCCTTTTACTGGTTGGGAAAAGAACCATATCTTTTACTTCTCTATATATTTAACTCTCAAAATATATTCTTTATTGCACTAATTGCAAAATCAGAGTTGAGAACAAGAAGATCTAGTGTAAACTTGTTCTCTTTCTCCCCTCTCTCCTCTTTAAGGATATATGCTGTCTCCACTTTTTCTATGATTAGCTGAAGACCTTCCAAAAGTATATTTGATCATTTCAAAAAGCTACACATACATGTTTAAAGAAATGTCATTCAATGAGAAGTATGTTCTGAGAAGAATCAGCAAAAGCCTTTAACCTTTAAAAATAATCACCTAGTACAAATATCTCAGACCTGGTTTACCTGATACAACATCAATATTTCTTCTAGAATTCTTATGGAAGCTAAGCTATAAGGTTAGTTCCTTTTAGACTGATATAAAGAAAAAATTTAGTTACTGAAGCTGCTACTGAAGGTCTTACAAAAAAAAAAAAAACCCAACAAACCTTTCTGTTTACATGGGCAAAATATTTTATGAAATAAGTATCAGGATATTTTAATCTAGGATTTCCAATGCCAAAAGTCAGGGTATTTCAGGGTATGACCAGTACATTCTTTTTTATAGGGACAAACAAAACCTATCTACAGGTAAGATACCCTCATCATTTTGTGCAGTTTAAAGGGACTAGAAAATGTCTTTTTAAAAGTGCTTTTTCCATGATCCATATGTAAAACTCCCACTAACAGTGATGGAAGTTGGGTACATACTTACATGATAAAGAAAAATAAAAAAAATAAAAAAAAAAATCACAATTGCCTAGTGTTACACACTAGAAAAAAAAACCACCAGAAAATAAAGTTTGTGTGAGGAGAAAATAAGTTTCACGTGCATTGCCTGTCTGGATTTTGCTGTAGTTTTTGCATAGTACTTCTAATTTTTATGGTTTAATGCATAGAGTGGGCATTATCAGCAAATATGCCCATATATAGACCTTGCAACAGTTTAGCTCTGATGTTCTGAGAACCATCAAGAATTAACACAGGTGGAAAAAAGCTGGTCACTCCTTTAAAAAAAAAAAAACAAACCAAAACCAAAAAACAACTAAGAGCACCACATTGATTAGGCATTGAGTAAAAGTGGCCAGTGTTTCAGATCATCACAAAGGTCACATTTATAATTTTGAAAGCTGCTGAAGACTGCTGTAAGAAATGAAGACAAAAAAATGAGAGAAAAGAGCAGACAGGTAAGCACCAGTTGACCGGCAGCAGTTCATGCACAAACATGAAATGCTATAGTGAAATACAGACTAAAACGTGAAGCTCTGTAGCATTCCAGATTGTGTTATTAAATAATGCAATCAAGACTTGCCACTTGGATCGTCTCACACTGAGCACATCTCTTCCCTATTTAATTTTTCATGCCATTTTTTCTTTACCCTCTCTAGTAAGGAGAGTTCATTACTCAACGGGGGGTGGAGGGGCACAGCAGAAGGGCCCACAAGAACTCCTCTTCATTTTGAAACCCACCAACAAGCAGAACAGATGTAGTACCATGACCTTCCAAGTTTAGAAATTAAAATCATCTTCCAGATACAAAGTGATGTGGTCTTCACTGAACAGCTGGCTATGCAAGTCAACACCTTCAATACCCCTATTAGTGTGTTTCACTTAGGATGTAATAAGCCAACTAATGTATTTCATCTCCTTAAAGTGTTCCAGGAAACCTAAACCAATGGTTTATACTTAAATTTGTTGGGGTGGTGGGGTTTCTTTGGGTTTTTTGCTTGTTTGATTATAAAAAACTTACAAATATACATATTTTTAAATCCAGTAGGCACTGGGTTATTTCTTTTGGTGTGTATTTCATTTTGGAGCACCTAGTCCTCTCCAACAGAAAAAAGCTGTAAACCTGACTTGTCCCAACTAAGTTTCTCTCCCATCTGTAAGTCTTCTGCACCTAGAAAAGAGCTCAAATTTTAAAAGTAAACCTAAATTCTTTTATATTCACTTCACAATACATTTAGCATGTATTAGGATAGATTTAAAAGGCACAGTATAGAAAATCTTCAAGCCCTAGTGCCAGCTGGTTCAGAGCAATGGGTTTATTTGCTTCTCAGAGCAGGTTAGAGCACTGTATATTTTGAAAGCCCACCACAGACAAAGAAGGAAAGGTTCCTCCTTCTAAGCACTACTGTAATCTTGCATAGATGGAGGTAGCATTCCCACATACCAGTATGTACCTGAGTAGGAAAGGGAGCTGTACTTCTGGAGTTAGTCTTGACAACTAAGGAAAAGCAACCACTAATGCCAGGCATCCAAACAGCAGGCTGAAGGAGGCATACAATTTCAGGGTTTCCCCTTTCCCCTTCATGGATGTAAATCCCTGCTACAACTTTATGAGAAGGCTTTGCCTTTACCTGGCCACGTTTTCCATAGAAAGAACAAATCCAGTAAGCACAGCACACCTCATTGAAATGTTCTGAGGTCAGATATTGCTGCCAAGGCAGCCAACCTCTGGTTATTCAGGACAACTTTCCCATTTTTAATCCAATAGTAAGAATAGTGAAGGCTGAGGTCCCTCAAGTAAACAGAGAGTTCATCTTTAATTTTAATCAGAACAGTACTACACTAGATGCAATATACATTTAGAGTTCAGAAAGCTCACACGATAACGTATTAAAGACAAAAGAGTAGACTTGAAACAATATACAAACGCTGTTGTGTGAACTAAATGCTATGGAAGTATGACAACATATTGCATGCGGGGAACACACACATTTAGTGACTATTTAAAAAATATTTGGCTAGCCTACAACTAGTGGGGAGAGAAATTTGGGGTTGAAAGTTTATGCTGCACAGCAAACACTATTTAAACTGAGATTTTTTTCCCAGGGAAGAACACATCAAGTCATCTGAAACTGGCTGGGACAAAACTCATAAGCAAGGCAGAGAAAAATCCAGACTGATGGAGATGAAATAATTTATTCATCTCTATCATCATTACTATGGAGAATACTATCTTTGTGGCTCCTCTGAAACCTAGCCAAGTTCTTTGGAGGTAATGCAGAATACTTTCAGTGCTAGCTTGAGATCACCATCTGCAACCCAAAGTACTCTGTATTTCAGCTACTATTCAAATCAGTAAATTTGGAAAGGATTTGCACTGTGACAGTAATGACACCAACATGAAAGTTGAGCTGTAAGTTTCCCACGTTGTAGGTGGCTGGTTTATGTTAACAATACTGTCCTTAAAGCTGTGCCTTTTCCTCTGCTCATGTTAAAGTGGCACTGCAGAGACTTTGGTAGAATACTTAAGACAACTATTTGTTTCAAATAGTGAATGACCAAAGAAAACATAAGTTTAATCAATGTTAAGGCAAGGAAAAGCCTTTATAAGCTCATTATATCATTTAGCAGGACATTTTTTGCATGTATTCTGATAGTCAGTTACAAAAATCTCTGGAATCTAGCACCAAGATAAATATCTGGGGAGAAAAAAAAAGGCTTCAAAACTAGTCTAAAACCTTTCCAAATTTGGAGTTTGTATCCCTATAAAACTCTATGGACATTAGATTTTTAGCTCTTTACAGTACTGTGCAAGAACTGTTTAACTAGCCTGTTCACTCTAAAGATAACATATGGATTTAAGAACAAAAGACTTCAAACTGTATTGTATTGGGCCAGGCGTAACACAGAATTGGCAAATTTGTTTTTAATACAGAGCTTACTTGCTCTTCCACATAAAAACACAACGTTAAAGTATCACAAGATTAAGTGCCAAGTCTTGAAGAAAGATCTTGACTGTGTCAAAGCCAAGATCCTGTCAAGGCAAGCTATCTGAAACAGAGTAGAAAGAAGCATGGATACACAGTATAGCAGTGGGAACAAATGCAGGATAGGGTCCAAAATGAATAAAGAACAGTCTAACAATTCAGCCATAATATAAGTCACTTAATTTGACTGCATATGTAAACATTTCATGTCAGCAACCTGCTTACTCTCATGCCAAATCTTGTTCATGCTCAAAACATGCACTTTAAACCAAAATTGATAGCTAAAGAATCAATAAGGTTCTTTTAAAAATAGCAACACTTTTTATTGCAATTGATTTTAGAATTATGCCTTTTGTATCCAGCTAACTTCAATTTCATTTAGTCCAATAAAATGGTATTTGCAGACTAAGCTGGAGCTCCACAACTCCAGTATTCTCCCATATCAGTTCTCCCTACTTCACTAAGTTCTACCTATTTTTGATGGTATGCGAGATTTTAATGTTTTAAACAAGTTTTGCTTTCTGATTTTTTGAACACAGCCCTTTATTATCTTCCCTTTATGAGTAACTTGTACTGCTATCATCTTCCAATAACAATATATTCAGAAGAGACAACTGATAAAATCAACAGTATAGGCAAAGGGTTTAGCAAAGTTTTAACTTTAAGTGTCACTGAAGCAAAAACATATTTCTCCAACCATTTGCTTTCACATCAGAACTAATATAACCAATTGCTACTGTTTCATCAAACACAACTAAAAAGTAATTTGCGGGAACAAAAGAAGAAATAGTGAATCTCAAATTATCCATATCACAATACCTCATCAATTTCTTTTGTTATGCTACTCCGTTGTATTTTACTACGTGGACAAAATGTATTTGAACATCAGTTTTCTTATTTTATGCTTACTTATGTGCAGCTGAGAAAAGCTATAGCATATCCCAAAAGAAAGTAGGTAAACATGCACAGCAGCAGCCAACAACACTTACCTGCCATTCTTAGGCTATATTATATCATGCAACAAGAACTAAAACTAGAAATACGTGAACCTTCCAGAAGGCTTGGCATTGATCAGACAGGCTATTCACCTCTTCCTTTCAAAAGCAGTTTTGTCTCTACATTCTCTGAGCCCTCCTTTTAAGGAGGGACGAGGTTAACTGTCAGATTTCAATGCCAAATCAAATGAGGTTCACATATACACCTTTAACGTGATGATGTTGGAGAGCTATGAATAGCTGTTGCCAGCCAATCTGCACATGCAGCATTATTCAGTATGCAGTGGCACACTCCAAGTGAAGAAAAGAGAATTGGGTTTCATATTCAGTCTTTCCTTTAAGGTGCATGTATCTCCTTGCAATTTAAGTAAGTCTTCAAATAATTCGACTTCTTTTTGAATTTTGATGAAAAGCAAACCAGAATTGTGATTTAAAACAAGAACCGTACCAGATTCCAACAGTAAAATACAATTTGAAAGCCCTCCCTCCAATAAAGATTTTACATTTTAGAAACTGAGGTTTTTTTAAAACACATTATTGCTTTCTACAAAAGTTTGCTGAACAATTATCCATAGCTCAGGCATGCAAAGCTGTTAGAAGGATGGCAAAGTGAAAACATACATTTAGTACATGACAAATGCAGTCTACTGCAGGCAAAGAGTAATAGATATATAAAATCATCATCTCACTTTCAAAATCAAGGAAAAAATTTGGCCCCTGCTCAAGGTCTGTGCATGTCAAAACTTTTAGAAGGTTCCCCATGTTAAGGTACCTGCCAAGACAAGAATGAGAGAAAAGAAAATTTTCTTTTTACAAGAAGGAACTGCCCAAATATAGTTGATTGAAGCAGTGGGGGAAAAGAAGACGAGAGAGTTCCATCAGGCACGAACCCATCCTTCAGGCTGCCGCCCTGATGGGTGGAGGGAGACCCCACCTCCAGGACGTACAGCTGGTGATCCCAGAGATGCAATGCAGCTTTCCTGTAAGAAGTGACTACGTCACCGACATCTTCACAGCCGCCCCTTTGGAAAGGGACAGAACTCCAACTGAAGGCATTGCCAGTGACTAATTCTGTCCCGGTACACCCTAGCACCAGTGTCCTGAGCAGGAGTACCATGTTGAGGGCCAAGTACCGTATTTGCAAACAGTGGCATGGTAGCCATGCTACAGATTTTCACCTGATGGGACAACAGAAGGAAACAGCTTTAATTTTCTCAGCCCTCATAATTTTATCAGAAAGTCATTAGAGAAAACTGCATCAAGATACATCATTCCAGTGCGCAGAAAATGCTAATGCAAGTATGCCACAGATCTTTTACGCAAGTTGCCCAAAACATTTGTGAAGCTCTGACAATTCCACTTTGGACTTCCGGATGTAAAAAATGCACATTAACTGCACCATGAATGACCCAGCCAGGATCAGGAATGATTTAGTACTCACTCTTGATAAGACAGGATTACAGTGAGAAACTGCTCAGCACAGATTACTAAGGCATACTGACAGAATTTTTTATGATTACTTGATTTGCAGGCAGATGGATGGACATCACTGACCACAGAGACCCAAAATGACTAAGCACACAGAAAGAAAAAATTTACACAGTAGCATGATGGTGGCTCGGCTACTACTGGAGGGGGGAGGGAAAAAAAAAAAACACAAAAAAACCCAAAAACCAAAACCGGAAAAAACCACATGCAACTCTTTTTCCAATTGCAGATGTGCAACTGAGTCCCCTAGCCTTCATTGCAGCAGGTATAAGCAACCCTACTGTTACCATTTTAAATGCACCAGCTGTGAAGGGCTGAGAGACTTACTTTCAAAATCCAAGAAAAAATGTGCTGCATTGTGGTCTATGTCCCTGGTTAGCACCTTAATGAGATTACCCATGCCAGCAAACCTAAAAATAAAAATGGCAAAATAATTAAGTTCCAATAACCATTTCCTATCTTAAGTACACGCCTGGGGCTCACCGGAGCAGGGCTCCCATTGGGTTTTGCACACTGGATTAATCACCTTCTGGTGGGAAGTAGAAGACGTGTACTATACAGCATATTTCCACTCCCCTTCTTCTCAGAGAGGAGTGATTAATGAAAAAATTAAGTTATAGCTTTGACAAAAATACCGGCTCTTTTTCAGCTTTGTTTAATACATGTAAAGTATTATGTTACGTATGAGGACTGAGCAATTGTTTTGCATAACGGCAGCAACCCTCAGCCAATAAAGCCATTTTTGCTTAGGACAAAAGCAACCTCAAATGGAACTGGTGTAATCATAAGCCTGATTTTTAGTGTATCTCCACAGTCCAAAACAAATTTCAGAAAGCCTCTTAGTAGTAGTCATCTGTGGCCAATGAACAGTTTTTCCCTGTCAAATCACATAAAGCAACAAGTTAAATGCGTTAAGACTTTTCCAAAACCAGGAGATAATCAAGTTTCAACAGTTCTTCTTATGTTTGCTGTCACACCCCAGCTAAAAGAAAAGTGGAAGAAAAATTAAATAGTGATTAATCTAGGTCAGATAAATTAACGAAACAGTATAAAACGTTAGCATAAGTTTCAGAAATCAACACCTTCAGTAGGACTACGAAAACTGCACTTCATGACAAGGCACCTTTTCAAGGAACCTCACACGTTTTGCAGAGGCTGGAAACATAAACTTAAAAACCTGAATGCCCTGAAATATCAGTTCATTGGAGTGCTGCTGTAAGACAAACGCAAGACACTACCCAAAAAGCTAATTTCAAATTATTTAAGAATAAGTTCTCAACAGTCTGACATCTGGATTCAAGCATAAAGATCTAAAAATCAAGTTTCAAATTAGTGTAACTATACCAACCTACCAGTGTATGCATGTGTCCCCCTCCCCTTTTTTTTTTATTTCTAATTGGAGGGAGGTAGCACAACAGTAATAATTATTTATTTATTAGGAATCAAGAAAACTGAAGCAATGTGAAGTCAAAACAAATTGTCTGGCAAAACTAGTTTTCAGAACCTGTGTTGCTAGATTTCTTTGAGTTCTGTAAGAAAATGCAACTGGCATGTGAGGGACAAGCAGACTAAGAACAGCACGCGATTTATTTTTCAGGATCCACAAGATTCAGCAGTAAATCACACAATTAACAAAAGCTGAAGAAGAAAGTGGGAATTATTCCCCAATTGTTGAAAATTACTCAGTCTTTGCTCCAACAACTAATTACATTAGGCTTTGCTCCAACAACTTCCATAGAACGACCACACAACAGTTAAAAATCTAGATTTTTAGAAAAGCAACTTTGAGTATAATCCAACTGATCACAGTGGATTCTGTACATAGAACCTCTTTACTGGGTGTGTGCTTGCCTTTTTTTTTTTTTTTGCACATTTAACTTTCTCCTTGAAATGCCGGAAAATGGAAGTCCTGCTTCCTAAGCATTCGAATTTATGTTTTCGGGGAAGTCTGATCAGATTTCCAAGCCTCTGAGAAACACCCATTATTTAAGGAAGTTTTAAATTAGAGTGTCCAGTTTAGACACTTATCTTAAAAATTAATCCATCAAAACGTGTTTCTCCAGAGAGGCAGCTTTGCCAGAGCTTTCTATTCCACGGCTTAGCGAACGCTTCAAATGCTACACGTGCACTAATGCTGTGTAAACAAGCAGCATCAGAAGGCAGAGAGACTATTCTTCCGTATTTTGCAAGCATGTTCTGTAACACAGGACTGAAAAAGCCACTTAGTCTACTCTGCAACAACGAGGACATTCATAATCTGGAAAAAGCTGGAATACAGAAGCATTCTTTAACAAGTATTTTCAACAGGGGCAATAAAAAGCCAAAAGTACAAGCTGCCGAATGCTGATCACGTCTGTGGATTCAGATTAAAAACCAAACCTCAATCTCAGAACAGTGAAATACATGTAAATTCCAACTTTCAACGAGCAAGTAGCAAATACACAGCAGTAAATGGTGCTAACTGCCTGAAGAGAACCCTAACTATACCTACAATCACTGCTGTGCTGCAGCTCTTCAACTGCACCATCCCCTCCTCCCCCAAAATATTTTCAATACCTCAAGTAAATGCCTCTACATAGGTTTTGCCTTTGTTTTGATATTAACCAGTCTCTTAAGAGTTGACAGGGTCATGCATGTGGTTTAACTATCGGATAACATAGCTTCTGAAGGTCAGAGTAGGGGCATGCCTATAGGTTTGAAATATTTTGAAGGTAAGTTTACAGAAGAGCATATAGCCACTGCAGAATGGATTGTTTAATTGAATCCCTACCACTTCCTAAAATGAGTAAGGGGTCGGGGACTCAGTTTTGCAATACAAATACTTTCATTCAGAGCTTCATCCCTCAGAAAAGTTTGCCAGTAAGAATATAGGGTTTCTTTCCTGGGAGTGAGTTTAACAAATAGAGAAGCACAATAAAAGGTTTGGCACTACAATGAAACAGTAGAGGTGAAACAAATTCAAGCAGAAGATGCAACCGACCTCAGGGTAACAGTTCAGTGAACAGCCTCTCTCAAAAAAGGAGAGAAATTGAAGATGATGAGAACAGATTAATTCAACTTCGACAGCAACAAGATGACACCATGTGATACAGGAATACATTTCAATTTACATGAAAACAAAGCTGAATGAACACTTGTCCGTAATGAAGTTCATAACAGACCTCCTCCCTCATGCATTCAGCATACTGAAAAAAATCTTGGTAAACTTTAGTAGTGTCACAGTTTCACATACAAGATACGTGACCACATTTGCTTTCTTCGCAGCAGAACATTCACCATATATTCAGTTTTTATGGAGTGAATGGGAATCCAGCAGAAGCTGGACAAACACGTTGTTGTTGAAACTTGTATCAAGATGAATTCTAACAGTTACTCAAGGATCTTGAGTATTCCTTAACACCAGGAGATTTGCTATAAGAACTGTGAAAATGACTATTCCTCCAAGTAGCAATCCAAAAAGTCAGACTTTAAGAAGCTAGAAAAAGAGCTTGAAAACTCAATTTAGATAAAAGTTGGGACGATATAACTGGTCTAGCATTTTTTGGGAAGACACTTTCTCCCTCCTTAGCATTGAAGGTAATGAATGCAAGATCCGACAGAGAGGATTTTACTCTTCTGGAGACACTAAGCACTAGTTTCTTGAGCTCTGAAACAGCCTTCTAGAAATGAGACCATGGTGTCACAGCGTAGAGTTTCCCAGATGCAGCTGTAGGTCAACATGTTCAGGTTAGATGGCTTCTAAGCAGCAAGAGGAGCTGACCTGTTGCATGCAGATGGAACCCTACAGGAAAACTGACCTTTCTGGGAGGCTGCCATGCCAGAATACCTGTATCAATCTAGAGGAAAGCAACCTAGCTCAGAGATGCCTCAGGCTCCTGAAAGATCCAGATTTACTAGAGATTCTGGTTTTGTTCAAGATGGTTCGTCATTTACATTTCTGCTGGGCCCAAAAACACATGAAAGAAGGTCCATGACTCTTTCTAATCATAGAATCATTAAGGTTGGAAAAGATCTCTAAGATGATCAAGTCCAACCGCCAACACAACACCACCATGCCTACTAAACCACTTCCCAAAGTGCCACATCTACACATTTTTTTGAACACCACCAGGGATGGGGACTCAACCACTTCCCTGGGCAGCCTGTTCCAATGCTTGGCTGCTCTTTCAGTTAAAGAAATTTTTCCTAATATTCAATCGAAACCTCCCCTGGCATAACCTAAAGTCATTTCCTCTCATCCTATTGCTTGTTACTTGGCAGAAGAGACCAACACCCACCTTGCTACAGCCTCCTTTCAGGCAGTTGTAGAGGGCAACAAGGTCTCCCCCTCAGCCTCCTCTTCTCCAGGCTGAACAACCCCAGTTCCCTCAGCCGCTCCTCATCAGCCTTGTGCTCCAGACCCCTCACCAGCTTTGTGGCTCTCCTCTGGACATGCACCAGCACCTCAATGTCCTTCTTGTAGTGAGGGGCCCAAAACTGAACACAGCATTCAAGGGACGGTGTCACCAATGCTGAGTACAGGGGCACGACCACTTCCCTTCTCCTGCTGGCCACACTATTCCTGATACAAGCCAGGATGCCATGGGCCTTCTTGGCCACCTGGGCACACTGCTGACTCATATTCAGTCAGCTGTCGACCAGTACCCCCAGGTCCTTCTCTGCCAAGCAGCTTTCCAGCCACTCTTCCCCAAGCCTGTAGCATTGCATGGGGTTGTTGTGACCAAAGTGCAGGACCCAGCACTTGGCCTTGTTGAACCTCATACAGCTGGCCTTAGCCCATCGATCCAGCCTGTCCAGGTCCCTCTGCAGAGCACTCCTCCCCTTAAGCAGATCGACACTCCTGCCCAGCTTGGTGTCGTCTGCAAACTTACTGAGGGTGCACTCGATCCCCTCTCATCCAGATCATTGGTAAAGCTATTAAACAGGACTGTCCCCAAAACTGAGCCATGGGGAACACCACTTGCAACCAGCCACAATGTATGATTAATATATATAATGATAATTTTAAATGTTAATAGTATTAAAAATGATAAAAACCCACATGTAGTAAAAAAACCAGTCTACAGAACTAGCCATTGCAGTCATCCTCAGGGACCTCTACTGCTATTTGTTGCCCTTAAACATCACTGTAGTTCTACAGTAGTTCTAGTTCTAGGAAGACCACCAATAGTGTCACGCCCAGTCGGTACTGATTTATCAAGCACTCTTTTGATGTTCTTGAAAGTCCACAACTTCAGCTGAAGTAAGTAGAATTATTGTTTTAGAAGTCAGATGTGGTTCCAGTTAACTAGCCCTGACGTTGAGCTATCGTTGTCTAGTCAAGAACATCTTCCAGCACTAACTGTATCCTTCTTGAGCGCATTACCACTTTGGTCACCCCCAACTCAAGATTTGAGCCTACATAAAGACCAAAGCCAACGACTTTACTACTACTACTAAAGACCAAAGCCTACTACTACTGCCTGAGTTTTATATCCTACAGCTGGGCTTTGTCCCAGAGCCAAATAGCTGACAAAGAACATTGACTGGATGGGACTTTTGTGGGTGGCAGCGCACCTTTTGATCCACAATTGTTCCAGTGCAACTGGAACAAAATCCACACTGAAGCTGTAATCCTTATCAAGAGGAATTTTGCATATTGCAGTCACCAACATCAAAATATTCACATGCCCAGCCTTAATTACAGTGTAAGTAACTACCTGGTTGTTCCTATACAGCTTCAGATTGTCAACCTCTGTCCAATTTTTTTGGTATTTGAGAATAAATCACGCTTCAAAACTTGCAAACTGGTTTTTCTCCCAGGGGGTCTTCCTGATTTTAAGATTTTATAGTGCCGCGTCCAAAGGTGACTCATTAGGTAAACTGAGAGTGTAAGGTTCAGTAAAAGCACACTTTAAACCACAGAAGTTTTCTCTTGCCATGAATCTGACATTACACAGTCAGAGCAGAAACACACCACTAGTTTGTCGAAAAACTGACTGTCCCTGTGAAGCTGCCCAGAATCCCTCCTGGCATACTCTATACTCCCACACAATACTCGAGCCACGTGGAGCAGGTTATGGGAAATAAGAGCGCAAGCCAAGAACATGGTTTAAACTTGACCTAGTTGCAGAGGAAGACATACAGAATGCCACATTTGATTACAATGATTTGGCCCATTACAGCCTTATGGGGTTGTATGATGCTGCGTGTAGTGTCATGATCAGACAAGCGGAAAGCAAAGGCATATTTTCAAAACAAGCCTTGCACGCATGCCCTTCATGCTGAAAACATCCCTGACACATTTCAGTATTTTTTTTTCTCCCAAGCTAAGCCCAGGGGAAATTTAATAGAAATACACTATGCAACTAAATTCAGACAAGCTCTAAAATTTCCCTCTCTCACACCTGAAAGAAAAACTGTACAAGATTTTGCTTGCAACTGGTGAGCAGCTGACAAACTTACTCTTGAAAAAAATGTGTTTGCGACCATTGAAGAATGCCTGCTTCAAGAAAACATCAGACCACTTTTTGGAAAAGTCCCAAGACTACTTTTAGTAAAGCTTAAAACTCAACAGGGATGTCCAGCGTGGGAAAACTGTACTCCACAAAAACCTCATATCCATGCTGTGGAGTCTGGAGGAGGAAGGTAAGCATGATGCTATATGGTAAGCACATGTCATGAAAGAGCAAACATTTCTTCCAGGGACTGATTTTTAAATTTTCACGTATGTGTGGCATAAACCTCTGATTCAGAGATATTTTGGTGAAATAGCAAGTGAAAAACACAGCGTTAAAAGTCTTATAGCATTAAAACATTATAAAGTTACATATAAAAATGTTAAAAATGTTATAACAGTTACAGAGTTACTACATAAACAAAAACCCAGCTGAATGTCTCTCTATATCTTTCTATAAAAACAGTAATCCTATCAGCCTGGCAATTGTTTCAAGGATTACTGAACAATTTCTGCCTGTAGTATCTAGCCATGAACGAGGCGGCGGGGGGAAAGACAGTGAATAAACAGCCCACATCAGCTGGAATCCAAGGCAGCCCTTAGCAACACATGGTACCACACGGCGGACAGCCTATAGGATCCAGCGTCCTTTTCTCTCCTGATGAAGTGGTTCAGCTTCACAGGCAGCGAGAATGTATCTGCCCCCAACCTCAAAAGCTAGCGAGCGCTGCAGAGATGGAAAGAGGCGTGTAAACTACATTGCGGGAATCACTCTTTTCAGAAAGTTGTAACATTTACCTTGGATCCAAACTTGTTTTTCCTACTCTAATGCACATTTATTTATCTTCTGAACTGTGCTAGAGAAGCATAGATGCCTGTGCTGGTTTTGTCTGGGACAGAGTTAATATCCTTCACAGTAGCTAGCATGGGGCTACATTTTGCATTTGTGCTGGAAATCCAGGGATGTTTTCCTTGCTGCTGAGCAGCGCTTACACAGAGTCAAGGCCTTTTCTGCTCCACACCCCACCCCACCAGCGAGGAGGCTGGAGGTGCACAAGAAGCTGGGAGGGGACACGGCTGGGACAGCTGACCCCAACTGACCCAAGGGATATCCCACATCATAGGATGTCACGCTCAGCAGATAAAGCTGGGGGGAGGGGGAGGTTGGTGGGGAGCCACTGCTCAGGGGCTGGCTGGGCATCAGTCAGTTGGTGGTGAGCAATTGTTTTTATTTGCATTCCTTGTCTGTCTTGCGTTTTATTTCTCTCCGTTACTTTCCTTTTCATTACAATTTTATTATTATAATTCTTATTTTATTTCAATTATTAAAATGCTTTTATCTCAACCCACGAGTTTTCTCACTTCTACCCTTCCAACTCCCTCCCCCATCCCACCAGGGGAACTGAGCGAACGGCTGCATGGGGATTTGTTGCTGGCTGGGGTTAAACCACGACAATGCCCTCTGACCCATTCTAATTCCTACTACTGATATAATTTAATAATTTAAATTAATAAAGATCTGCCATTAAACAACATCCTAAAGTAATAAAATACATTGTCCAGAAAACAAATAATTATTGAGGTAATAGTAAAAAAAAAAAGTAGTTATCACTCATAGTCTGGAAGAGAGACCAACAAATGGAAATTATCAGTTTTAGGTTTAGAAAGGAGAAGCTTGGTGCTATTAGCTTAAAACAAGTCAGATTTTGGATAAGCTGGTCTCATTTTCAGGACTCATCATGGCTATAGTAACATTATTAAAGGGATCAGTTCAGATACTGACCTCCAACTGCTGAATCAAACACATATATGCAGTGCCACTCCAGTCACCAGTTCTTCATAAAACAGGCAATTTCATTCCTTGCTGGACAATTTGTTCTAGCATACCTAAGATTTCATCAGTTTTTACATACACTTCTATGGCATACTTCACAGTCCCAACCTATGCAAAGATCTGTGCATTGCTTTCCACTCCTGACACCTAGCGGTTATTCTTCCACAAACCACTAATTGCAAATCAACTATAATAAGAATAAAAAAATATATGCAAGCTAAAGAAAAAAAATATATACTTCCCTGAATTCCTAGGGGTTCAATCATCAATACCTTATCTGAATAGTGGAAAAACAATTTATGCTGCCAGATAGAAAATGATTTTGTATAGGAAAGTTAAATATTCAAGCTATTTAAAAGCTGTTTAAAGCTGCCTCTGATGTCTGTCCTTTTGGCTACACTGACTTTGATACAATAAACTGTGTTAGCTGAAACTGAAGTTACTTTTTTTTTTTTTGAGATCACACATCATCAATAACGTCTCCTTTCTGAACAAAAGCGAATTCAAAACTTGTCATATCAGGAAAATGGAGGCCTGCCAGGGAAAATAGTCCAGTGAAAAAAGGCTCACATTTTTCAAAAACAGAATTGTAAAGTACGGTCAGGTCAGTAGTGTTTATTCAGTCCATTTTTCCCCACTTAGAGGAAATCACGGGAAAGGCACTGAAGAATCCACAGTTCCTTTAGAAGAGGCAGTCTTAAAGCCTTGTTAATTCGGGAATATGTTAGTGGCACAGCTGACACTGAATAACTTATTTGACAGGAGCTACAACGAAATAACTGTGCCCACACAAGTCTGGAATAAAACCCAATTTGTCTGGAAGGATTACTTTTATTTTTAAAACAGAAATTGTATTGAAAAGCAGAGACTATGCTTCAAAAGTCTGCTCTGATTTACCCTTCAGTGAGTAATGGCAGAATTCTTCCAAGAGTGAATCAGGTGCTAAAAAATAATTAGGTATGCTTAACTCTTTCAAAATGATACAAGCGTAACATGCTTTCTAGCTTAATTATACATAACACTCTTTTCAGTTCAATTACACTGCAACCATCAGAAGAAAAGGACTTTTTTAGTTCAGGGAAATTTACATTCAAATGGAATTTACGTTTTTGCTTTCTCCTTCAGTTTCAAATCTTAAAAGCCTTTTGCAGTGCTGTAACTCCTCCAACAGAGGTCACTACCTTCCAGTGGGATCTTCCAGAGAAGATGCTATCTCAGTGCCTTACAGCTCTGAGAGGCAGCAATTTTCTTCCAGCCCAAATACTGCACTGAGTCCACGATATTGTGACATGGAAACAGTGGCTGATCTTGAAGTCTGCCTTTTTTCAAAGCAAGCTGAGAAGATTAAATTTTTATCAGATACATAAGATCCAAAAAAGCATTTAACAAGGGATGTGGTAGGTTTACAAATGTTTTTTTTTTATTCTTTTACAGAGAACTTCTTACTCTACAAAAGATAGTATGCCTGTTAAACTGTGCTATACTACCACATTACTAAGAATGTTTCAAGTTTCAATCATGTCAGCAGGTAATTTAACAGCTGTCAAGCTCTCATCTCCAAAAAAACCCCAAACAAAACAACCCAACAATAACAATAATTTGTACAAGTCCTCCAGCTTTTCATCTCAGTGTAAAGAAAATAAAACCACCAAAAAAACCCCAAACCTGCAAGTTTTATCTAGCTGCTAGAAAAAAATATTTTCTACCTCCAACTTCACTATAGTGTCTATTCCAATTGATCTGCCACCTTTTAGTCAGCTTTTCACTTGTGAAAAAGCTCTCCTCTTCAAGCCTAGTTTGATTTGGAAATGTGTTTTCTTTCAAAATAGCTGAATTCCCATCTGTAAGAATCAGACTCCCATACGTTTCAGTACCCAAGCTGGATGAAGTTGCACCGAGGCTCTGAAACAGCCTTGCTAACACTGCCATCTAAAGTACTAGGACAAGGAGTACAACCATCTGCATTCGCTCTTTAATACTCAAGTGAAATGTTTTCTTTTAGTTTGGCTCTGAACTGCTGCACCCCTTCAGTGCCTCAGCTCGCAAATCCCACACTAACAATATTATGACAAATTATCTAGTCATCAAGTTGATGGTTATAAATAGTTGTTGACATATTCTATCTCAAGGGATTTTTTTTTTTTTTGGAAGGCTGCAGTACCAAACTGGAAACCTTGCGTGTATGAACCCGACACTGACTGTCCATCTGCGAGTTCAGTTCAGTGACACACCAGCTCTGAACTACCAAGGAGGAAGGGAAGTCCTATGGCCTTCCAAATCACATAGCTGGAAGGGCAGATTTCCATATTTCAGGACAGCTTTCCGATTATTTTGTGGAGTGTCCTTTTTCTGAGACACCAGTCAGACAAAGTATGTTTGCAGAACATAGAAGGCTAATGAAACATACCAAGTTACTGATGGCACAACAGAAGATGACCAGCAGAATGATACTTGTTCCGGTCCCATCTGTTTTCAGAAACAACACAGGCATTAGGCGGGGCAGAGAGATAAAACTGGTCTCTACAGGGCTGTTTGCTTCTTTAAAGTTTCACAAGAGATTTCTTTCAAGATTAAGGTTCTACAGCTGTCTTCATTATTTCAAGTTACTTCGGATAGTCTCATGAGGCATAGTATCAACTACTTCTATTGAGTCTGGATAGTTTTTCTTGTTAGAAAGCAAGTGTAAAAAATCCAACCAAGCAAAACCAGACCATATTGGTCCAGATTCATCTAGCTGTGCCAAATCTGACCTTTATCTCATTTTCCATCCCTCACAACATCCCTCAAATTTTCTTTTAATCTTAAAATTGTCCCACAAGACAATTTATTTTCATCCACCTACTGGAAATATGGAGGAACATTCTCCAGTGATATTATACAACTTGTAATCCATTAAGATCAGTAACAAGTATGCAGAATATCATGCAGAGTTATGATTTCCTGCACCAGTCCATCTGTAAACTCTACAGGTCCAACTCATCTTGTCTCAAGGAATTTGCAGCAGTTCTTGGGGAAGACCAGGTACATAAACAGAACAGAAAGCCATTAAAGAATACTAAATACATTTAATAATCACATCTGGCTCAGAAAAGTATTTGCCCTGAAAATACACACTGGAAGAACCACCAACATATGCTCTCCCTGTTCCTGCTCTTCCCTAGGCATCTGCTCACGTTTGAAGGTTCAGGTTTTACTGGATATTAAGCTTTTTCAAGTTTTAACCTAATTCAGAAAGCGACATCTAATTAACTTTGCCCCATTCTTTGAAGCTTAACCAAAGTTTTCAATAGTGTCCAGACCTTTATCACTGTTACCTTACTGGTGCTTTCCTATTGAAAGTGTTGCTTGGGGAGGGCTTCTGCCAGTCCCTTCAAATGCTTCACACTGGAGATTCCCAGCTGGTTTAAGATGCCATTAAGCATTTGGCAGCTACTTTGTCTCAGCACAGCTGGAGAAGGTGAAAGCATCAGCAGTCAGACACCTGAATTTTAGGGCTGCTGAGGTGGACACCACCACCTTGGTTTATAAATATTTTCCCTTTGATACCCAAAATACTGTTGATTCACAGTTTCTTCAAATAAGACAGAAGTTTCTTGCCATGTGCTGTAGCTGTTTGCTGGACAGCCTTCCTCCTCCTGCAGGCAGCACCACTCCCAGCAATGCCCCCTGAGTTTTGCTAGCTTTTCTGGAGCACTCTCACCTTTCTGAGCAGAAGCAGCACTGTTCTAGTACAGGAGTAAGTGGGGGGTGTGAAAGGATGAACGAAACCAAGTGTGCACATGCAGAGGGAATTAAGATAGTAATTCCTGGAGACTTTACTTGGCTGGAGGGACCCATGGTCTGACTCAGTTTAGTGACTCTTTCTACGTATCCTTCGCAAATGCACATGATGCTTTAAATAAAATTTTGCGCTAGTTCAAATTGCAACTTTGTGAATACACTTATCCATGACTTCAGAAGTAAAGGCTACCAAATGAAAAAGGTACTACTACTGCTGGCACTGGATGTTCTTCCATTAGTTTATTGTGGATTTGGAGAATCTACACTTGCCCAGTTCCTAGACCCATTCCATAACCCTAGAGAGGCAAGATAGCAGGCTAGAAGGATTGTCGGTCTGACCCAGCATTGCCATAAGCTCTCCTAAGAATTACAAAAATGTGATGTAAGTCTCATCAAAACCAGAGATTCTGTAAAACAAGTATTTTAATACATCAATCATGCCCTAAAATAAGTGACAGCACTTGGAAACGTCTTCTACTGTTGTCAACAAAACTGATGACAAATCAATTTAATCAGCTCTCCAGAATTCAAAGAGCTTTTTGATGATTAATCAGAAACGAAAGAAAAATAAATCCTACCTCACATTTGGTAGCATTACCTTCCCAATCTGACAGATGACTGTTAGCTATGCTGGCACAGTACAATAAACATGAAGTATAACACACATACTTTATGCAGTAGCTTAGATGACAAGGAGCAGGTTATAAGACCAAAAGCTAAAACCTTCACATGAGCATATGCTACCTCTTCAGTCTTACAAACCAGTTTGGAATACTTGTTTCTGGTATAAGGCACCTGGTTCAGAAAGGATTTAAAGTTACACAGTAACTTTACTAATGAGACTAAGAAAGAAAAAACACCAAAACATTATCTTAATTCACGTCTTCCAAGAAGTTTAAGCCCAATCTTCGAGGACAAGTTCTTAGATGTGGCCAAACTACTACACCCTGTGCACACTAAAGAGGCCTTTATTGGAACAATGGGACTTCTTCACATTGCTACGGTTTTCGAAATCATTACCAGGCTGTGTGGTGAGGTACTGTGCAAGCAGAAAAATAAACACTTGCAACCTCGCTTAGCATCTTTAACCACAGAGCAGCATAAATTCTGTTACAGATCAGGACTTCCTAGTGAACACTAGAAACTTCAGAAGTTGTAGAAGCAAATGGGGGAAAAGGAGTTCCTGAAGACAAAACTGCTATTATTCAGCACAGCCCCATTTTCTGTGCTTTATCATATTATAATTTTTGCTTCTTATATTTCAGGAGAGTTTTCAAGCAGGTTAAGTTTCAGTTCTTACCTACAGCCAGCGCTGCACTCTGTTCTTGGCCTCCAGTCTGTTTTAAAAGAAAAAGAGATTATGAAAATTTATTTTTTTGCACTGTAAATCTTAAATGCTTGCTACATGCAAACATGCATCTGTTCTGGACACTGTACTATTTTCCTGGATCTACTTCATAAACGTAGTTCTGGACCTATATGCCACTGTGACTACTGAAAAATGTTTTAAAATAGGATGTAGAACTGTGTTTTATCTTTAGCCATACAAATAACTAGGGAACAAAATTATTTGGCAACAAACATGTTTTTAGGGAAAAAGGCTGCTGGTCTTAGATAATCCACAAGAACACATATCCTGTAATAAATACAGTTACTAAAGACTGAAAGCTGCAGTAAGATACCAAAGTCAAATTGTTCCACTTGCATTTCTCTTTGCAGACACAAACTTTAAAAAGAAAGTAACACAAGATTCTTAATTCAACTGCACAAATTAGCTCTTGAAAAAATTCATGGCTTGCATGCTGACCTCCAGAGAAGGCATTTTCAAGTCACCACTGAAAACCATTCACTTAAAGAAAACTAGTGCTCTTGGACAGCCTCAGCTTGCTATACACTTTATTAATTGCCACTTTATGGCTGGTGAAATAATTATCTTAATAGTACTGTTTAGAGGAGAAAATATGGAGAGTACTAGAGGATCTCATAGCGCTTCATAGGAAATAACAGCGTATCATTAGCTAGGGAAGGCTCTGAAGATCTACAGCACCATACGCAAGAAGCAGAGGGGAGACCCCAGTGAGAACGACTCTTCACAGCCCACAGAACTGAACATAAGCAAAAAAGATGACTGTCAGACACTGTTACAACTGTAGAAATCTATTTCTCCTTTCCAGTGTATGCATCTCTGTCAAAGAGCCTTCCCCCTTGACAGGATTTCTTTAAGTTTGAGTAGCATCTGCTTTTTCCTTTGCCAGTTGGCTTCGTTTTCCCTTTGCTCTCTCAATAGTAAGCAACAGCTAGTGCTTCAGGTCAAAAAGATGGTTAACAGCGCTATCTTCATAAGAGCTGTTGCAACTTCCCTAAAAACCTCACCCACTCTCACTAGGCGTATTTTAAATATGGAGGGTTTTTTTCCCTCCTCATGACTGCAGACTGCTCAATTCATGCTTTGAGACAAAGCAACAAAAATCAAACACTGACTGGAAAACATTGGTCCCCTGCAGGTCAGTGAAGAACATAACTGATACTGCAAATAGAGAAACTGGAAGCGAAGTTAGACTGAACGTTACATCAAAAAGCTAATTTCCTGAAATAAGAAAAAAGTGAAAGAAAAATCAAATAGGACGGAACACTTGAGAACACAAAAAAGTTACACCTAAAAATAGATATTTTTTTTTTTAGGGTAGTCAAGAGCTCTGGTTAAGATTATTTAAGAGTCCAACTTAATTCACTGATCTATAAAAAAGAGAAGTCCAAATTCATTAGAATCACCAGACTATAGAACCAAACATGAAAGTAAAAGAGAAAAAAAAAAACCAACAATAAACCCACTATAGCAGCCACGCCAGGAACTTTTTGAAAAATGTTTCCTGACAGCATTAGTTCATTACTAAGAGAAATGTCTACATTTCCAGCTGATAAAATTATTTAAAAAACCCCTAGGATTGCTCAGCTCTTACATCTTTCCAGACAGACTACTGCACTTATAATCACAAGCGCTTACCACCTGCAGGAGAAGTGTGCTGATGCTCAGGTAGCTTGTCCCAAAGGCTTCAATGAATGAGTGAATGGCCTAGAGAGCCATTAGGCAAAAGGGAAGCAACCAGGAAAGCTGAGAATTATAGGTTGGTTGGACTATCATCAATAACAGGCGAAGAGACATTAGCACAGGAATCCATTAACTGGATTCCTATCCTTTAATACCAATGAGCATGCCTTCATGCAAAACAGATCAATCGGACTGAGCACATGTGATGCTATCAGCTTGGTTTATACTGGCAAGCTGATAGATATTTGATTTTTGCGCAGTGTGACTTCACATCACTCGGTATTTTAAATTTAGAGGTTAGCACTATGCAATAGAATAAAGCACTGTCTAAATGGATAAGAAATTGACTTTCAGGTCTCTAGCAGTCAGTGGGAAATAATCAGTGAGCATCCATTAAAAATGGCCAGATATGCATTACTTGGGTTCTCCCAGTTAGTACAGAGGATCTGCAAAACACTTGAGCTTCCTTCTTGACTGATTCTCAAGGTCTGGATCTGCAGATTAATACAGAAATAATACCAACAGGCACAAGATGAGAAATGTATACTGTATAATTTAATAGGTAGCGAAAATTGAACCAAGCGGTTTTTTAATTGCTTGTTATTGTGAGGCAGTCAAGTATTTAACATTATATTACAGAGAGAAGCAGCTCTGGGCAGGAAAATTATATTTTATTCAATGGGTTAACGGCTATAAAATTTTGTTGAGCCTCTTTTTTAATACCATTTTATGGAGTCAAGCAGCAGAAAGATTAATGCATCTTTCCTGGTTTCAGCTGGGATAGAGTTAATTTTCTTCCTAGTAGCTGGCACAGCACTGTGTTTTGGATTTAATACTAGAAGAATGTTGATAACTCACTGATGGTTTAGTTGTTGCTGAGTAGTGCTTACACCAGTCAAGGACTTTTTCAGCTTCCCACGATCTGCCAGGGGCACAAGAAGCTGGGAGGGGGCACAGCCAGGACAGCTGACCCCAACTGGCCCAAGGGCTTTTCCACACCATAGGACATCATGCTCAGTCTATAAACTGGGGGAGTTGGTCGGGGGGCAGTGATCGCTGCTCAGGGACGGGCTAGACATTGGTCAGCAGGTGGTGAGCAGTTGCATTGCTTGTTTTCCCAGGTTTTGTTCCTCTTTGTTGTTGTTGTTTTGCTTTTCACTACAGTTTATTATTATTATATTACATCTTACCTCAAACCACAAGTTTTCTTAGTTTTGCCTTTCTGATTCTCCCCCCCATCCCACCATGGGGAGTGAGCAAGCGGCTGGGTGGGGCTTTGTTGCCAGCTGGGGTTAAACCACGACAGCATCCCATCTTAGGGATCTCTACTACACATCCCCCCCTCCCTTGACTTCCAGGCTAACTTCACCACAGCAGAAGGTCAAAGCATATACATCTCAGGCCAACTACAACAGGAATCCAAAGAATTATCACAACAGTTGGAGAACAAATGTGGAAAAACTTCTACAGCCATTAGAGAGGGACAGTGAATCATCTAAACTGCAGCTATTCATTTTCAGAAAATGAACAAAACCAAGCATCATTCAGTTTGTCAGAGGAAAAGCCTGTACTTGACACAAGTCAAATGGTACCCAAACATAAAAGATGCACTAAGTAAGTTTGGCATCACTGCAGACAACAAAACTTGAAAAAATTAGTAACTGGCTAACCACTGAGTAAGCCCTGTGTTTTGGGTATCCGCCTCATATTGGAACTGATGCTGCATAACTCAGCAATACATGAAAATGGATTTCAGACGAGAAAAGCTAAACCATTAATGTCCAGCATGAAACCAATGACTTTTGCCCAACCCTGAGTGAACGAATTAAGAAGCCTCTACACACAAGCATAGACTTGTCAGCAACTCTCAGTCAAGATTTGCTACAAGAACGGTGATTTTGCAGGCTATCCACACTCGGGGTTTTCTGCCTATTAAGAACTGAAAACGTTGAGTAGTAAGAAAGAATTGACAACTGTACAATAAGAATCTAAATTACTTTCTGTATATTCAATTGGTACCTCAGCTTGTCAGGGAACTTTGGGAAGAATTACTTCATAAAGCTTACACCATTTACTAAAGAAAGCTTGCATGGCCTTCATGTACTCCATGTGAGGTATTAGGCACCCAGACTTTAGTTGTCTTCAAAACACAATCCACTCTGCTGCTTTCACAGAGGAAACATATAAACTGCTTGTCTGAAGTTCAAGCTTGCACTAGGATTTCCCTTGGTAAGCCTGACCAAGGGTGGACTATGGCACAGATGTTCTCAGTCCATGAATCTCAACAGTCCTTTGCATACTGCTGAACAGAACAGGCCCTAGCTCAAAGACTGCACTGCTCTGGCAATTTTTAGACATTTCTGCTCTCTTGCTTCAGCTACAGACTTGAAATAAAGTTTGAGGAAACCACTGCAAAAATTGGTTACTCTTAGAAGCACACATTAAAACATTAAACCCCAGCTCCGTCCAAAACAGAACCGCAAGTCAAATACATCCCACATCTTGTGGGTAATAAAAAAAGAACACTAAGGAATGTTTAGTAATAAAAGTTGATTTTTACTTTAGTAACAATAACAGATGGCTAAGCTATAAACAATAAATCATAGCTAGGATCATGTTTCAAAGGAAGTTTCAGGGCATCTGCAGATGAACCCATGGTTCAATGCTAAATGGATGCAAACTCTGATGTTACCATCAGTGATTCTAAAAGAAGATTCTGCTGCATCTGTATGGCAATCAAATGCTAGATTAAGTCTATGCAAAGGTAGTCTATCACTACTGCAAAGTGACCTTAGTTCTTCATAAGAAAGCAAATCTTCTGGTTGCCTGCTATGAAACTACCTTTTTGACTTCTGGCTGCAGAAAATTTCAGCTCAAATCTTTCTTCTCTGTTTTTATTTATCCTTCTGAAGCCAAATTGTATCTTAGAAGTTTTTGTGCTATTTTAAACCTTTCCCTATCCTATATAGTTCTCAGTGCTGTTTTACAGTATCTCGTATTACTTGCTACACTCAAACCCGTGGTTTTAGGTTTACAATTTAATGATAGAAAGGGTGATCTGACATGACATGAAAGCTTTCTTGGTAGTTCTCAGCCTGTGTTAGCTGCCAAAAGCACGTGTTATGCTTCCTCTCCTTTATTCACTGATTAAAATGCATTTATGCCAATATAACTCATTCTACACAGTTACAGTGGCATACAGCTCTTCATACCGTGCATCCAAACACCTAGTAGCACCCTCAGTTCCATGTACGAAGTCAGGAGTGCAATTAATTACGCAGGGTGCTCACTCCAAGTGAGGTCTGGAAAGGACTGTTTCCATTTCTCTACAGCTCAGTCTGAAGATTTGGCTTCAAAAGAAATGTAACAAAGAGCCATCGTTTGCTTTGAAGAAAATATTTTAAGGAATGTTAGATGCTACGCTGTAGATTAACAAGAGGGGGGCAAGTTTATATACACAGTCCTTTTATCAAAACAAAAAAAGAGGGTAATTGTGAAGCTGGTATGGCATAAGAGGATATTCATGCATATAGAAGACTAATACTCAGCATGAAAATTTCTATTTCATCCACTCACAGGTATGTTTTCCACAACAAGCCATTATTTTGGCTTAGTGGAAACAGGAAAGTGAACAATCATAATCCTCATTTAGGATCTTGTCAAAGCTTTACACTGAAAAAAAGGCTGCAAGTTGAAGACCAAGTACAAGCGATTTTTTAACCAAATCAGAAAGTTAAGTATTTCCAAATAAACTTTTTCACTTCTCAAAGCAAGCGAGAATATTAAATGTTGGGTAACCAGAAGACAAGTAAAGATTTTTAGGAAAACAGAGATCGGACTTCTTAGGGTTGTTTACTTTGGGGTGGGTTTTTTTGTTTGCGATGGTTGTTTCTTCGGCAGCGTGGTGGGGGGTAGAACTGCGATATTTTAGTCCAAGCTACACAACTTCCTGTTTTACTGTGGTAAAAAAAAAAAAAGAGAGAATAAAAAAGAAAAAAAAGAAAAAAGAAAAATGCCTGCAAGAATTATTGAAGCAAGTCCTGTGCCCTAACAGTCAATTATTCAAACAACTGAACTTGCTATTTCTGGTAGCATATTATCTCCTATATTTCTTTTGAACTTCCATAAATCTAAATCCTGAAGTGATTTAGTGCCAGGTATATTAAATGAGCAGAATTTTGAAGAACTATACAACATTCAGATTTTCACTCCTCAGAAAAGAACTTGAGTATTTCTAAGCTAAGAGGAAATACTGGATACTTTACATTAAGTGATATTGCCGTTTGCTATCTATGGCACATCTAACTTCCCTATGACTACTTTGCATTGCTATTTTTCTGCAGTTGATGCTTCCTTTGATGTTATGCTGTTAACTCCCAGTTGTAAAGTGTTCCTAAATACCAAGTGATTCAAAAGGTTTTTTTAATCTCAGCTGTACAAATGATATAATTCCTTAGGAATATGGCAAAGTTTAAGACTGAAAGTCCTGACTCGATACCATCATAACAGAAATGAAACCATACCCTGTCCCAGGAAGTTTGCAGCAATACTGATCCACTTGTGTAATAAAAACAGTAAGACAAGAAAAGGTCAAAAGGGCTTTCCCATTCAACATTATTAGTAGTGTATTATCAGCTCTGAGCAACCCCAAGACCCATAGCCCTATTCACTAACACTTAAACAGAGGAGTCCTTATTTCTTATAATCTAGATTTCTACGCTCAGGGTAAACCACTTTCCTTAGGACTATACTAGGTCATATGAACAGAAAGGAACTTCTGTCACGAAAGGAAGCTGACCAGAGAAAAGCGTAACTTGCTGCTTAAAATATCTTTTTACAGGTTTTAGTGAGTTCTAACCATAAACAGTATCAGAAATTGAGAGCTGAAGCCATAGTTAACACTCTGACAGGTAAAACTAAGATGAATCTAGACCTAAGCTGATTAGGCTAGAGCTACAGAAGCTTCACAGACACCACCTCTGCGGCTCAGAGGCAATGGATTTGTTTATTCCAAATTTCAAAGAACACAGACTAGTTTTTAAAAAGGTGGAAAAGCTCTTCCTATGGAAACCCCCAGCAGTAAGTTTTGCCACATGCTTCTGAAGAGCTGAGCAGGTTAGAGGGGATACCTAAGCAGTTTGCTTTAAAGCTCCTTCTCCCAAAGGTCCCTAGCACTGCCCCACTAAGCAAGTCTCAGCAGAGGCAGCTCCTTCGTAGTAGTAACTCATGCACAAGCCGGGAGGCAATGCTGTGCAAGACTGACTCCATGACAGAGCCTCGGGGCAAGCAGTAATTTCTGCCAAGAAGGATCAGAGGAGCCCTGCTCCGGCCAGAGTAACTGTCACATGGTGCTGAGACTCTTGAAAGCACCTCCAGCTTGCCCAGGAGTGCCCTGAGCTCCAACTTCATGGGAAGATTAGTGATAACTGTTTCAGCTAAAATTAAAAAAGGGGAAGATTTCAGATCAGCTGAACAGTAATATTCCAGTAACAGAAGTTTCAGACTATTCTAATACAAAGAAAAACACGGGTGATTAGACACCAGCAAAAATGATAAACAAGAATACTCAGAACAATCATATCAACCCCTAGCTGTCCAGAAAGGACGAATCTAACCAAGTTATTTTAACCTGTGACCTCAAATGTTTATTGGGTAACATTTAAGATAGAAGCATGCACAAAAATTACAGAATACAGGGTAACAAATATAAGAGACATAATATGAGAATGTCTCAGCCCACCACGTAAAACATAATATGAAAGTCCAGTCACCTGTCCCAACAAGCACAGCTTTTCAGGTCAAACGTTTTTCTGATGAGAAAAGTTTACATATTTTGCTGGTCTGTTTAAAAGTGACTTTTCAAAAACTCAAAACAACCTTTAAATTAATGTCTTTGATTTGAAGGCTCATTGGACAAACAGAATTAAACAGTTCATGCTGTCCTGAGCAATTATTTACAGGTGGAGAAAAATAGCAGCTTTACCTTCATAAACAAATCGGCATTGCTAAAAGTCTCAAGCAGAACACAGTTTATTAAATAAGCCACTAAGCCTGATTCAGAAGTCACTTCTTTTTAAACTTACTCTAACTGTTGCAGTAGGACTACTGCTTCTAAAGGAAGGATATTTTCAAAGATCTCTACACTGAATTCTGCTTGATTACAGTAAAAACCCCTGTCACTGATCATTCACAGATTTACTAGCATCTTCATTGAAGGTTTTAAGTAACTTTACGTCCACTGCAAGAGTAAGCATACCACATTACATTGCACCAGCGCAGGCAGATTATTTACATTAATTGCTAATACGTACTGTTAGACTTTAAAAGACACAGAATCACACAAAAGCTTTTAGCCCCTCACTGTGTTCCCATGCTATCACAACCAGTCACGTTAAACAAGGCCCAAGATAAAAATACAGCAAATAAATAGGAGACACTCAGTTTGGCCTGAAAAACTGTCAGCTATCCCTCTTTCTTGCCTTCAATACCAACATTAATACAAAATAAATGCATGCTGGTAGAACATCAGTAAAATGATTGGAATTTCTACCAAAATATTTTAGAGTGTCATAGCTACAAAAAGTACTTAACCTCCATATACTAAGAACCATTTCAACAAACCCACTTTCACACAGATGACAAATCAACTCAAGAAGCTTTGCTGAATTGCAAACAGCATTTATAGGCAAACCTACAGCAATATATTTAGAGCAATGCTACCAAAGGAGATTGGTTTTAACTTGCGGCACAAGTGGGAAGTAAGTGGTTTCAGTTGTCAAAGACATTCATTTTTCTTCATGTGTTTACAGCATATAGCCTCACCGTGACAGATGATTCTTTTACTGCTGATGGTTCGTTCCCACATTACCCTACTGTTGGTATCTGGTAGGCTTTGCAGTGAAAGCTTTTCAAGTTGCTCAGAAGCATTTGTAACTTCACCACTTTCTACGTTGGTTACGTAGGTTTCTCCAAATGAAAAAAATCCTTCTGAAAGCACACATTAAAAGCCGCACATTTTTTAACACCTATTTCCTCATTTAACAGAGGAAACATTTAGCATTGAGCAAAACAAACAGAATGCAGCTTTATATTTCTTGCAGCACATTTGACTTTATATAAACTTCCCGGACAGTCAAAGCCATACAGAAGTCTGTAACATGCAATACAGCCTTACTCAGTACAGTATCTCTTTGGAATGACGACCTTCACTTTTAACCTTTTGTAGGCACACAGGTATGGGGACAACTAGAAACAAACTTTCCTGATCTTTTTAAGTTTAGCACATGTTAAGGCATTTGCACTAAAAGACTAAAATAGTTACTCAAGACATCTTAAAGATTCTCCCCACAAGGAAGCAGAACTTCTAAAGATGTGTCAGCCAGACAAATGCTACTCTTTTAAGAGCTATACAGGCCACAACAAAGTGTTCTCAAAATTAATAAGAAAATTACAGGTACGCATTTGCTTCCACTTTGCAAACAAAATACTGAAGGTGTTTTCATGTTTATTAAGATTAGCATATTAAAAATGCAAAACCTGTTAATCCACAAACACTGCAGTATCAGTGCTGGAACAGGGACTCCACAACACGTTAACCAGTTTGCTCAAACCATCTCCCCATCACCATTACAGGGAAGCAATTCTAAGTTGCCTGGAAAGATTTGTAAACCTTCAAGCATGCACAAGTTCCAGCTGCATATGAGAGATAAAGCTATAAAATAAGAATGAATAATTATCAAAGATTATATGCAAAAGCAGGAGATAATTATCAAGATCTTTTCTGAATGACTGGTACTCTGGAAAAATAATCCCATACAAGTAAGTTAATGTAATGAAAAAGAAAAGCTAATACAAGTGAAATAGGGCAAACACTAAAATGTTCTAGGTCCTCCAGTGTCTGCAATAATAGACAGCTGAAACATCATAACCAAAGGAAATACCACTTGGATAAAATAGGCACGCATTCCTTATGCAACCATTTGGGCTAGTCTGCACCACACCAAGGTTCAGCTGGCTTAATATTTTTATCTCAGCACCAGTCATGCAAGATCCAGACACACTCTGCCCCAAGAGACACATATTCCCAGAACTGGGGGCCTGAGCTGAGACTTGGGTCAGGTCTAAAATGTAGCAGAGCTCAGTAGGCTCTCAGCTGATGTCTTCTCAGACCAAAGCTAATGCTGGAAACAGTGAAATCAAGTTTGTGCAGCACTACTCCTGAGCTAAAAAGCACTGCTTGGTCCTGAAGGAAACGCTGCATTAAGACAAATCCTTTACCACAGTTGCAGACAAATCCTTTACCACAGTTGCAGACAAATCCTTTACCACAGTTGCAGACAAAGAGCTACTTTCTAGAATTACCCAGTTTCACTCAGCATGGCCATCCTGTTATGCTTCTCTTGGAGAGAGATGGGGTGGGAAGAGAAGCCAAAGCAGGGACGTGAACAGAGGACCCCTCACTACTAGGCTAATGAGCTTTTCAATTTTCTGTACGGGGCAAGCTATGCACTCAAATTTATTAACAGGCATGCATTATTTACTCACATCATATAAAATCAGAATAATCCAAAGGATTAACCTAAAAAACTACTATCAGATAATTACAACGTGGTTCAAAACTTGTCTTGGTAATACAGTGCTGAATTTGTGTATTTGTAACACACCTCAAATTGTGACATACTACACACCAGCGGTTCTTTGTCCTCTGAATTGAGGGACACGCGTTTTCAAACTGGGTATGTAGGAAGGAGCCTCACACACATTTTAGCGTCAGGACCTGCTATTATACAAAGCCAGGCAACACAGCTCTTGAAAGTACTGCTCACAAATAGCTGTACTATATAAGTCATCTTTATATAAAAAAGACCACAAAGTCAAACATTGTGTTCATTATGTCATTTCCGAGATGCACATTATTGACCACTACGAGCCTTTGAAACTTTCCTATCGTTAATCTACGTTTGGCAGACTAACAGAACAAGTAGTTTAATACTCTGTGAACCCTGGTTATTAGCAACAGCTACACAACACAACTTCATAAAGTTATCCTCGATTGCTAATAAAACTTAGACAAATTAATTGGCACATGAAGATTAATAAAGCATCTGTAACTATTTGGCTCATAAAAGCTTAATGCTTCCCTACTGGCTAGGATGCTGCTTCTTTCCATGTTTATTCTTGGACCCAGCTGCATCACCCTGTTCTGGACTAAGAACCCTCTCCTGGCACGTTTACTTCGCTCTGTAGCTCAAATGGTAGTAGTAAACAGAAGGGGAGGATTCAAGCTTTATCGAAGGTATATAGTAAGGTATAATCACAGGAGGAAAACTGAATGACTATTTAGTTTACAACTTTGTGGATGTCTTCCCCCATACCAAAGACTGCTACTTCATTTACAGCATCAAGCATTAGAGAAGTGAGCTGTAAATCTGGTACCTAGTATCAACATGCATATGATTTAGCTATGTCAGGACACAGTCAGATGTCCTAAATTCTCATGTTTGCTTGTGATTGCCTTATAATAGCGTAGCTCAATGTCCTAACTTATCGGCTGCTAAACTGCTATTGAGTGGTCATAGCTCTTCACTGGTGATGCTTTTACCATCCTGAACCTACGGGCAACCTACAAATGGACTTTAAATGCCTGTGAATCACGATACATCTGTAATTTTATTATCATATTATTTTCAGTGAAAATTATACCTCAAACACCCACAGAATAATTCAAAGCACATTAATGGCATCTTCCAAAGCACCTGGACACTCAAATTTGCATGCTTAGCCATGTCCAACTTCTAAACTAGATTTCTTTAAAGATTCCTTTCTTCTTTCTCTCCAGGCTCTGATGCATCAGATTTGAAGTTTTAGTGCTTGCACTATCACACTTCAAAGTCTTTATATAGTAAGAGGTACAGACACGTTGTTTTAGTCTCAGTGGAAAAGGCAAATAGACAATGTCTAATGTCCCACTACAGAAAAAAGGCTTGTCTCTCTTCTCCTACTGTGAGAGCAGTAATTTAAATACCCACATTATCCACTGCTTCTGAGCCTTTTGTCTGGTAAGCTACAGCTAATAAAAAAAAAATAAATACTGCATTAACTACTCCTTGCTTACAATAGATCAAAATGCTTTGTAATCCTTGGCCTAAAATATTACGGAAAACAAGGAAACATTGCACAAGCAAAGACACCTAAAGAAGTGTTTACCAGTTGGTAGTATCTTCTTGCAGTCTTAACAGAGAACTCCCTTCCTCAGATTATCGATGCAGCAGCTCGTCTTCAGAATCTGAAGAAACAGAAGAATCCCATTAAACATAAACAAAGCACAGTATTTCAGTTACATAAGCCAGTGCCAGGGGTAAATCAAAGTTAATCCTGCAGTTCCAAGGAATCTACATAATTCTTTAGGAATGCAAATAAAAGCTGCCAATTTCAAAAACACTTGTGATTTTATGGAAGTGACATTACAAGTAAATGGAGAAGCATACTTACAAACTCTTCTCTGAGTCAGTAAGGCAATTAGCTATCCATGATCACAAGCACCAGAAATAGAGCATTGCATCTCAGCATTACTGAGTTAAGTTACACAGAGTTATAGCACAAAAAAAAAAATAGAGCATTACATCGCCGCATCACTGAGCCAAGTTACACATAGCTGCAGCAGAAAAAAGTAGGTCTCGGTTCAAGTTTTATTTACAGTGTCATATATATTGCGCTCAGGGAAAAATGCTTCATTGCTACAGTTTTCATCAGTTAAAGGCAAATTCTGCCAATGGCAGTTTTTACCATTTTGAACTTAACTCTAGGATTACTAGGATTTCTTGCTTCAAAACGGAGTTTCTGCTTTAGAAAATTAGTATTTGTATAGTCAGACAGAACAGCATTTCCTACAGAAATGTGTCACTGATCTATTGCAAGCATTCTAAGGGTCTTTAAGTTCATTTGGAGCAGGTTTATACCGCAAACAGTCTACCTTTTTTAGTACAGCAACTGGATGATGAACTGGCCAAAACTGGTGCCCTTCTGTTGGGGTGAAAGGTCCATAAGCCTTTTCCATCTGGGGTTTTGCAGGCTGCTTCTGTTTCACGGATTTCTGCTAATTTAAATACTTCAGTGTCATCACTCTAACTTGTCTCCAGTAAAATCACTGTTGTTCCTACTACAGGTATTGTTCCTGGTACCAGAATCCACCCTGTCAAAATGTGACATCTCTGGGTTTCTTTTAAAGAGTGATCTTCCCATTTCACACAGCAATTCTCTTTCTGCTTCTACAGCAAAGTCAACCACATTCTGCGATGCATCTGTTTTTACCATAAACTTGTTTTAGAAATATAAAATCCCTGTCATATTAATGACCTTTGCAGATGCAGCTGAAGAGGCATGAAATACTCAGCACTAATTTGTATTTAATCAGCTATCAGCAGTTCCTTTAACATCAGATAATCCTGATTAACAAGCATTTAACAAAAAAATACGCTGCTTTGCAGTGAAATTTCTAATCACAAAGGCCATACCATTACTGATTTGTCCCAGCTTGGGAAGAAGGGTAGAGGGAAGGGAAGAGCTATGCAGTATAGAGGCTGGGGGATGATTTTACTCACAGTGAAAACTAACATCAAAAGATACCACCCATTCCCTCCTCCCCTCTCTGCAAAAGAAAACCTTGCGATCTGAACAGTACAGCTACAAGAAGAGAAGGCAAAGACTCTGAGTTACTATGCAAATTTTAATTGACAAATAAAATCAAGGGATCCTATCTGCAGCTACGCTGAAGCAAATAGTGGCAAAAGAGAGTTCAAAAGGATAACTAAAACGAATAATGTTAATCAACAACAACTTTTGCCAATTTGTGTCAGGCAGCATCTAAGACATGCATGCACCTGGGAAATTAATTTCCTCCCCCCCCAGTGTGGTTGCATGAAGCACTACTTCTCTCTCTTGCAGAAAGGGGACTCTCAAAAACATCCAAGGCTCCTTATTCACTTTGTTAAAAGCATAGGCTTTGCTTTAACAATTGTTCCACTACCTATTTCAGCCCCTTTTGTTCATGGTCCTCTTGAAAAGCAATTACATAAAGTTAACAACTCTGTTAAAAATTTCTGAATGGAAGCTGTAAGCTTTTATACTCACACACTGGTGTTAAGCCACTGCGCAGACTGGCACTGTTACTGTCTACAGCCTGGTAGCAGGATTTGAAAGTTCTCCTGGCTGAGCGACCATTTATGCAATTGCAGCACATGCAATTTCCTTCAACACGCTCAACAAACGTACTTCCTTCTACCCTACTGCACTACAGTATGAAAAGCTTCCTATTCAGTACCAGAAAATGGATTTTTTCCAAACATGACTGATCATTTCATTAAACAGAAAACTTGTGTTACACTTCCACTGGACCAACTCGCATATCATCACTCGTTGCCAAATTCAAGTGTTTAAACTTCCCCGTAACTGCCTAAAGTAGCATGCAGGGTTTTGTTTTACTAAAAGTGGTATCCACGCCTGCACAGAGTCTCTTCTGCCCCTCCAGTCCCACGCTGCTCTGTGTCACTCCCTCTCCTGGCTTCCTGGCATCTCCCGTCCTGCAGTTCCTCCCTGACAACCCGTTCCCGCAGACTGGCCTTCAGGTAAGACAGGGAGGCAAAGGTGCCAGCAGTTGGAATTCTGGATGGGATCAGTCAACTTGGCAGAACAGCAGTAGGTACAGCAGACTGTACCTACATCCACGCACAGAGGAACTATGTAATCTGCCAGCGCTGGGCAAACACTCTGCCTTTGCAAGATGTCTCCAGCTTTCAAGGAAACAATTCCTTCTACATGACCTAGCTAATTCCTTACCCATGATCTAAATTAATCTGGTTCATTTGATAAAAGCTGTCAAGAGAGCTCTTTTTCCTGTTTTTTTTCTTTTTAAATAATGGATCTCCAAACTGTAGCCTATGGTATAAATAACACCTCCAAGAAAAACTAAGTAGCTGCCATCTTAGCTTTCAGTCAATATTTGTTCAAAAAATTAATTTTCTTTACTTCAATAGGCCTTTGTGGAGTAAATTAGCACTGTTTCTTTGACAGGCTAATGAGAACAACAAATGAATAACAAAAGAGTAAGCTCATTCTCAGGAGATATCCTTGCTTGCCCTCCACACACTTTGTTGGCATAGCTTTGTAGAATGAGGAGTTCAAAAGAAGGAAGCAGACAATAAACCTACTTGTTCCCGGTAAATTAGGGAGATTTCACCTATTCTTTTAAGCGACCACCCCTTACTTCATTAGTTTTGTCACTTAAGAGGAAGGTGGAATTAAACTCTGAAGTAGAGCACCTGATTAAATCTTGTTCTCCACACAAAATTCATGCTCAAGAAAACTATTAACCATAAAGATGCAAAGAGTCTTCTGTGAATCTCATGGTGTTTTTCCCTGGTGTACATGTTTCAACAGGCAGAATCACAGCCACTGCTTCCCAAGCCTCCAAGATTTACACTCATTTGAGCTACAAGGAAGAACACCGCTGAGAAATTTATTAATGGCTACATTCTCAGAAGAGAATGGTAAAGCCAGTAACACAGGGGTTAATAGGTTTTACTGAGAGATTCAGCACACGGCATGCAAGACAATTTGCTGAAATGCTGGCAAAACTAGTTATTGCCAGATATAGCAGTGTCTAGGTAGGGGCTTAAAGCGATCTGAGTCTTCCAGCCTTTGCCACCACAGCCCAGATAAGCGCTGCATCAGAGCTGGCTGTAAGTCTTCACCAGCAGGTAGTAGGGATGACTCAGGGCTGAGATGCAGAGGGAAACAGGTCAAAGCATTTTCTTAAATTCCGCAGGAACCATTGACTGCTGACCCAATAGCCCACACCCCAATTCTCTGCCTTGCTCCAGTCGTCAGACACACACCTCCCAAGGATACTACCGAGGTGACCATCTGGGGTGGCCCGAGATGCCGCTTCATTTCCTCTGTGGTTGGTAACTTACACAGCATCTCCAAAGCCCAGAAAATGTAGATTTTGCCACTTAATATGCAGGTTATTTAATCTCAAAAGCTTTGTCTAAAGTACATTTAGGAGTAACTCCACCTAGCCTGTATACCCAACACTGCTGTAGAGATACAAACCACATTTAAAATCACGTTACACACATCTTTGCCTGTGCTTGAGTTTGCTTAGCCCGAAACACAGCACAACAGAGACAGCAACAGGGATTTGAGGTGATGCATCCTCCCCAACACAGATCACAACAGACTGCGAGCAACAATGGCCCATCAACAGGTTAAGACATATCTGAGAAGCAAAGTATGCAAAATGAGTTAAAAAAATCATAAAGACCCATAAAGATAACTAAGTGTCAAAAGGCTTACGGGTAGCTTATAAAGAATTCTGTTGACAGATGTAAGGGAGCACACAAATTGAGCAGTCAAAATAATCCCTGCAGAGCTTCTGACAGGCTACTCTTCATAGTAAGGCAGCTATGAAAAAGAGAGCAGAAAGCAACACATCCAGTGTCCTATGAAAATAGGAAAACCTATAAATACTGGAATTCACAGATAACTCCATGGCAAACAAAACTTGTCTGAGTATTTTATCCCTCACTAAAATATGGACTTTTTTTCCCCCTTACCGACATATACTGCCAAAACTTAAATTTTCAGTTGAAAGAGGAAATTCTCCTGTGATTTGAGGAATTGATGGTCAGAGAACCATTAAAAAATCCCCAGTAGCTTACTTCTATGCAGCTGAAAAAGTAAGTTCTCATTCTTTTATTTTCAGGACAGCAATGAAACATTAAGATCAAATTAATGATACTAAAACTCAATAGTTTGAGCTTCAACTGTATATCAGACAGTTAATAACAACGACAGTACGACACATTACGAGGTTAAAACTATTTGCTTCCAGAAGACTGCCCAGCTCTGCTTCCACGTAACACCACAGCACCCAAGAGATACCCCGACCACTTTCAGCATCGAATTACTGCTTTTCTTCATTCACCAGAACATCATCAGTTATGGGACTTAAATATGCTATTCCTTACAGGTTTGAACTGGAAAACATTGAAACGTATTCATATACTAGAAGCTAATTTTGTGAGTAAATGAAGCTTGTCCAGTTAAGAGTTGCAAAGATAGAGATGGAAGAGAGTCACACATAACTTTCCCTTGTCCCCACAGCAAACATTTGGCACAGGTTTAACACATTATCAGTCTAACACAATGCATTAATTGAAGTGTATTTACCAAACAGAACACTGACCAGCTTTTCCTCTATTAATTACTCCAAAGTCATAGAAAGTATTTCCAACTGTGAGCACTTTTTCTCCTGTCAGTGCCACATCTCAGCTTTCAAACACTGGACTTGACATTTTGAGCTCATCAGTGTTTAACAACTTCCCCTAAAATACAGGTTTTCAACCTTTAAATATTACAAAGGGTCTGAATCTTAGAGAAGATGACTACCCTTACCAGCTTTTTAAAAATTATTAATCTTACAATGAAGAACAGCATGTGCTCTGCTTCCAGGAGAGTTTGCTCACACTTCAGAAGTTCTGACTCAAGTTCAGACCATTTCGTACCTTCAAGCCCTCATTCACCCAGCTTCTTGGAGCTCTGGAACCCATGCCTATACCTACTGTAAATGCAGCAGTAGGAAGAATGTAGCTCTTGTGTAAAACAGAAAACTGAAACTGCTAAATACCTATTCCATTTAACCATACAATGAGCATATTCCTCTGTTTCAGAGACAAATGCAGAAATGGAACTGTAACGATGACAATCATTTTATACTCTAATACAAGAAGACTGTCTGACTTGAAAAGACATAGCCAATATTTTCTGCAGTTCCCCTTTAAAATAAAGCTACTCCTTAGAGAGTGACTCTCCTCAGAGTGACTCAACTCAGAGATGAAGAGGCAGGGTACAGATGACATGACCTCCACATTAGTTATGGAACAGGTTTCCACATATCCTAGTCTTGGCTGGGATAGAGTTACTTTTCTTCCTAGTAGCTGGCATAGTGCTGTGTTTTGGGTTTACTACTAGAAGAATGTTGATAACTCACTGATGGTTTAGGTGTTGCTAAGTAGTACACCAGTCAAGGACTTTTTCAGCTTCCCATGCTCTGCCAGGGGCACAAGAAGCTGGGAGGGGGCACAGCCAGAACAGTTGACCCCAACTGGCCCAAGGGCTATTCCACACCACAGGACATCATGCTCAGTCTATAAACTGGGGGAGTTGGTCGGGGGGCAGTGATCGCTGCTCAGGGACGGGCTAGACATTGGTCAGCAGGTGGGTGGCAAGTAATCGTATTGTGCATCACTTGTTTTGTATATTCTGTGTATTCTCTTACCATTATGATGATTATTTTCCTCTGCTGTTGTATTAAACTGTCTTTATCTCAACCCACAGGTTTTACTTTTTCCCCCCCGATTCTCTCCCCCACCCCACTGGGGCAGAGGGGGGCTGAGCAGCTGGGTGTTGTTCAGTTGCCTGCCAAGTTAAACCACAACACCATAGCAGGGTGAAAAGGGCACGTACATAGTTACACACAGACTGAAATAGAGTAATCTTTTCCTACTGCTGGTGGGAGGATGTTCTTGACACAACACAGAGGAGAAGGGCAATGAAGTTTAGAACACATAACTTCAAAAGTTGGTCAGAAATGCGCAATCTTTGTAAAAACTCTGATTAATTCTGGCAACCAGATGTCAGGAGCAAGTTATTGATATGTACACTTTGACTTGTAAACTTTTAGCCATATAGAGAAATGGGCACAACTTGGCTGATTCCTTCATTCTGAAGTACAGATGCCACACATCTTTTAGCCCTAGATCTCAGTTAATACACCTTTGCTCCTTGGATTCACAACACCTGACCAAGGGACTGAATTACATTGTGGAAACCAGAAATCAACCCACAGAATGGACATCAGACCAGTCCTAGCTTTTCAGCTCTACAGAGACACAATAAAAGAAGGTCCCTGTGTGGCCAGAACCAGCAAGCCAGCAAGACTGAAAAGCCTACTGTAACGGTTAAAGGTACGAGCAATCTACATGAACTCTTCATTAAGTAAAGGCTTGTAGTGAGAGGATAGAAGCTGCATATCCCAACTTGAAGAACAGTTTAAGATTTCTACTGGACAAAGATCTATTGTAAGCAAAGACTAAACCCAAAGACTTTTCTTCCCAATCCATAAAAAGTCCTTCTCACAGGTTCTGCTGTGCTTAGGCTTTCCTGGACCCACCCCTTAAACCCCTAATCATGAAGTGTCCCAGTTTCAGCTGAGCAAGGCACCAGCCTGGCTCACCAGTAGATGCTGAATGCAAGACTCCTCAAATAGAGATTAGAGTTAGGCTTCCCTCATGCTACAGTCAGCAGGTTATTATGTCAAAGATTCTGCCATTTAAGAACTCTGAAGGGTGGAGGGGAGATATGCTATGAAGCCCTGGATCTGGATAGTTGGACAATATATCTTTTTTTCCCCCGTTTCCTAATCAGCTGGATTTAGACAAGCTTGTTATCTAGTCCACAGAGAGGGGAGGCATTACTTCCAGCTCTTAGCCATGTTTACAGTACCTAACTTTCTCTATCTGATGGGTAAATAGTTTAAGCTTTTAGCATAAACAGTCTGAATGATCTTTTTAGGATCCAATATTTACTTTTTTTAAAAAAAAAGATACTGCAGAGCTTATGTTTGAGACCCTGAGTAGGAAGTCTCACCCTCAGAAGGCTGTCTGCAGACTATCTCAGCTTTTACATCCGCTTCTCACTAGAGACATTAAAGGCAACTGGACTCCTATTTCTGCACAGGAAATCTGATGAACTTTAAGCCATTCTTACACTCCCACATCCTCCCATTTAGGTCTATATTGAGAGAGCACAAGATCTTTGTTCAAAGTGTACTTGCAGATGCCATCATCTCCAGAGGCATTTTTCCTACATTTAATGTGCATGTTACAACCTCAGTCAAAATAGGAGCGCAACAATTTTTCTATATTACTCTGTATTTGGAGTAACAAAGGAAGCATTTAAGAACAAGTCTTATATTTTTCTGCTGAATCGAAATAACAAACACCAACATTCAAATAGTCACATACATGTTCTAGAGACTGCAACAAGGGAGTCAGTTCATCCTTTTCAAATCAAACTCTACCCTGCAACAGCAGCCAAGTAGGAAAAAAACCCTACTTTTATTTACAGATTTGTCACACTGTAAAGCTTTTTTGCTAGTATAAGGCTAAGATGACTTACTTGAAGACTAAGAGTCTAAAGTACCATTTTTCATGAAGAAATGCAAAAACTGATGTTAAATACACGCATGAAGCAAAGGAACTATATTACATAAAATTCACATAGTAACATAAAATTCACATTGTAGAGTCATGCCCAACATTATTCCAGTAGACACAAAGTTGCTGAACACTACTAAAACTCTAACAACAGACATGCATATATAGCAGCTTCCCTTCATCCACTTCCCATTAAGTTTGCAAGGGGATGCAAGCACACCCAAGAACAGCATCATCAGTACAAGCACTGCATGTACCTGTGCAGGCATTGAGACAAAGTCCTAGGACCACAAATTTCCAGAGTAATAGAACAACAGGGATAAATGGTACTAATAGTGCAACCAGACTTGAAACTAAGGTGCCTGGCTTCTGCAGTCTCCCAGTTTAGATCAGTGACTCCATCTGGGAAGTGCGTTCAAGCCATGTGACAAGAGAGCTGCTCTACAGGTGGAACAGGCTTTAGGCTGCTCCTTTGTGAGAAACCCACAGGGCCCTTACCACATCGTGGAACCAGAGCAGAGGCAGTGCCACATACAAGGTTTGTGTTCAACAAAATGAAAGGCAGAGACTCCTGAGCTCTTCAGAAACATGGTATTCCAGAAAAGTATTACGTGAACTGTGTAACAGAAGCCCAGAAGCAAGCTCCAGTTTGGCAAGAGGTATAAAGGAAAGTGCGTGCCCATGCACCGTGGATGCAAGCCTTCTAGGAAGCAACTGGATCCATCACATGGGTGCTGCAGCACTCATCTGTTCGAGGGCTGCGATTCACTGCCCACGGAGCTGTGCAAGGACTATGATTCAGTGCCTACAGGGCGTGTTGGATTTAGTACCGATGCACAGATTAATTGTACACTGCATACGTGTCTGGCTGCTGACAGGAAAAGGCTACACACACATACACAATTAAGAGCAGTTGGAGAAGTTAAATCATCTGCCGAAACAGGATTGATTAAAGCCTTCTTGGCCTCAGATTCACTCAGTGCAACTACAGAAATCTTCTGTATCATCTCTGTTGTAAGGAGCCTCATAATAAATGAAGCTAGTTAACTTTCACAATAGACAGGGTTTAGTTCAAGGCTCGTCATGCCTAGCATGGGCTACAACAAACATTACCTACTATGGAATTATTTGCATTGCCATTCATGAACTTCTGCAATTTATCAGGGACATCTCACGTGGCAAAGACACTGCCAAAGAACTGGATGATTTATGGGTGTTCTTAGAGCAGAAACTCCTGTTGTAGGAACTTTCCAACACAGCAGACATTTGCTAGAAATCTCTGAATATTGGAATATGACAAGAGCAAGACTGAAGAAGTGAGAAGACTTACATAATGATAAATCTCATTAATAAGGATACGCTTGTTACTGTGGCTAAACTAGAAAATTACCTTTGCCTTAAGGTACCATCATGAGCATCACAGAAAGCATACTAAAACAGGCAAGCCAGCTTCATAAAGAGCAATGCAAAACCCCTTTGGCTGATTAAGAGGATTTCAGTAGCTTTTCTGTCTTTCAATAAAAATTTGGCTTTCAAAGATTTAATAACAAGACAAATATTAACTTATTTAATGTCTTATCACCCAAATCTCGAAATGGATGCTGGTCTTCTGGGCCTTCATCTCCCATATTTTTGTGGAAATTGTTATCTGCTTAAAAATAGAAATATCAGCAGAAATAGCATGAAAAAAACCCAACAAAGACTGAGGTCTACCACATCTGAAAGAATGAAAGGTTTTCACTTGGATCTACTTTCAGTAAATGTATCATTACAGAGAAACTAAAGGAGTTTCACAGAGAATTACTAAACTTGCTCCTACCTTACAAACACGTTTCATTAGGAGTTATTCAGTTACAGAAACTCCGTGTAATGTAACTAGAGAAACATGCATTTGATCTCTGTTTTTAACTACAGCCTTCCCATTTGCTTTCAGGTAATTGACATTGTTCTACCTCAGTTTCTTATCTGTAGGAGGCAAAACATACAACACAAAACACAGCAGGACTTTAGCCAGGTAGGTAAGTCTTTGACTTCTGCTACAGCAAGAGTTCGTAAGGGTAGCACTGGATGAATCTTGAAGGGGATCGGCATAGAAGAGGCTATTTAGTGACCCTCAAGTTAGGATACGCTGGGTGAAGCACACATGCAGAATACCTCTGAAATCTCTGTACTACTTCACTTTATGAACAGAAGTTCCTGAAGCTGTACAGATCCCAAAAATCAGATACTGCATTCCTATCTGGCAAAGATATTAATGCTAAACTCTCACACATCAACCTGAAAAATAATGGAAGTTACTGTTTTACTGCTGAAAAAAAACTTAAGCCTCTTAAGCCTTACAGATAGTAAGAAGTTAACTAATCATTTGAAACAGTCCAGTCTAATCCTGGACATAACAAACAGTAACCTCAGTTCAATATGTGGATTATAGTTCTGCCCATGAAACCTTTTACTAAGACTATTTTGAGTAAGAAAAATCATGCAGGTGTTCCAAATTGCTGAGCAAGTAATCCTTTCACTAAGATTACAAATAAACATAATTAAGAAAGGAAAAGATACACATGCTAAAGACAACGTGCTTGGGGGAAAAGAAAGTTTCATCCAGGTCAGCCAACTGCAACACTGATTGTTGCTGGATTATTACAGAGGAGTGTCTTGAGATGTCCTGAAGTTAGAATGTACTTGTTAAAAAAGTAACACTGAACTTACAATAGGACAACTGTCTAAGATGAAAAACGTGTAAGAGCACAATCTGCATTCTACTAGGTGTACTTCAATAAAATTTATAGAAAGAACTGCTCCCGTGGGGAAGCCTTAGATTCAAAGACAAATTTGTGGTCTTGACAACGCAGAGCTAGACTCAAACCATTAACACGATCCACAAATTCTATCCTATCTCATACACCAAGAGTCTGAAGAACAAGCCACCCCTGGAAAAGTACAACCAGCTTCTTGGTTTGTTGGTCAGCCAGAGTATTCTCCAAGAATACACCATGCACACGAGACAACAGAGAACACACGAGACAACAGAGAAC
>BOSO01001545.1:0-23663 GCA_018403395.1 Gorsachius goisagi
CCCTTCCAACCCTTGTGATTCTGTGATTCTGTGACAGAGCCAGGCTATGTGATTTACACCTGATTTACACCTAATTGCAATGGCCAGCTTGGACATCAAAGCTGCTGAGGGACATGGCTACTGAGATCTGATGGGTGGCAACCAGTACCTTGGTAACAGAGTGGGAGGACTATAAAATGTCCTGGAGCATGCAGAAACACAGTCATTCAGCCAAAACTGTCTTTCTGTACTTACTTTTTCTTTGGTGGATGCTCTCTACATTCACTCCTGTATTCAGTTTCTGGGCACTTGCTGCCTTCAACCCTTCCTATGTGCACTCAAAACACATTACTGAGATTATCTTCATGGGCTTGTTGTTCTTGTCAACTTCTCTCTTCCAGTTCACAGAATCACAGAGTCTGAGAATGGTTGAAGTGATCTCTGGAGATCATCTGGTCCAACCGCCTGCTCAAGCAGGGCCACCTAGAGCCAGTTGCTCAGGACCATCTTCAAGGATGGAGACTCCACAACTTCTCTGGGAACCTGTGCTGGTGCTTAGTCATCCTCACTGCAAATAAGTGTTTCCTGATGTTCAGAGGGAACCTCCTGTGTTTCAATTTGTGCCCATTGCCTCTGGTCCTGTGCCTGGGCACCACTGAAAAGAGCCTGGATCCGTCCTCTTTGTACCCTCACTTCAGGTAGTTATAGACATTGATAAAATCCCCTCTGAGCCTTCTCCAGGCTGATTATCACTTCCTGGGCCCAGACATTCAGCCAGTTTTCAATCCACCTGAGTTTCCTCCAGGTTTTATTCACTTGCAGAGAAAATTATTTCACCAGAAGTTACTTTCACTTCCCCAGCTCAGAGGACCTGCTGGCAGGTCATGATCTATGAGCAGATGTAGTCCATGGACCTTAATCTAAGATGCAAATTATCTCCTTTTAGCACACAAAGAAGACTTCAAGTTAGAGGAAACTTTTTTTTTTTTTTTTTTTTTTTTTAAATTCCACAGACTGGAATGGAGAAGCTCTTGCTTGTATCTGACCAGCTGATTCAAGTGAGTTTCTGAGTTATGGACATCAGAGTGCAATGCTTGTCCTTCATTTCTGTCCATTGGAAAACCATCATACTAGACCGCTCCCTGCTCCTGGAAACTTCTGGTGTGAGCTGGTTCCTGCAAAGAAAAGAGCAAGAATGTCCAAGATAGAGACTAATATAAATAGCTGAAAGTTATGATGCAATGCTCATTTCTACTTCTATGTCTTGTTGATAAAAGAAACTTCAAACTTTTTTCTAAATTAGAACATTTAATCTTTTTGAGGGAATTCTACAAAACACATAGTAGAGGAGGTGATAGGAACTGCTTTTCTCTGCCTGCCACAGAAATAATATTAATTACTAGGTTTTAACAATGCCTAATCCTTGAAATTTTAAAGAATTAAAAAATAGAAATGACCCTAATGCATGACCTTCTTCAGAACACAAAGAGTACTGTGCTAAAATACATCAGGATCTCCACGGGCTTGCAGAGCTCCTGACAGACCATGAGGAGCAGGGTGGAGGAACGTGGGCTGTGAACAGAGAGCAGAGCCACTGGAGGCTGAAACGGGAGCGAGAAAATTGAAGCAGGTGTGGTCTTGCACGACTGCACAGTCTACTGCTGTGCTTTACGAAAGCTGTAGGAAAAGGCTGGGCAGTCTGGGAAGCCTCTCAAATGATCATCCTCCTCTGGGCAGATACATGAGTATGAGAAACTGAGAACATGAGACAGACAACACATAACAGAGCCAAATGAAGTTTGTATTCCAAAGTGTGTGGTATTTTCAAGGGTAAAGATCAGAAATGGATTCATTTTCAAGAGCTGCTAATGTATATTTTTTTCAATAAAATAAAAAAATAAAGCAAATCGTGTATGGTGTATGTTTTCATATGTCATAGATATAAATTTATTTTCCATGTTCCATATCGATTTTAAATATACCATAGCATCAAAAAATTTTATAAAATTAATATACTACTTAATATTATATTAATCTGTTTATTTTTAAACTTTAGAAGTATTTATAAGAGCTGAAAAGTAGTGGCATAACTTTTATTCTTCTCTGCTTGCAAAAATAATTGTATTCAGCTGATTGAATAATGAAAGGACGAAATACCCTGTATCATCATGATTTTACTGTAGTCATGTTTTTATTAATCAAATTAATCAGTTTACCAATTTTCTTTAAAACTGTTCTGACATTCAAGAATATTAAAATACAGGAGAAGGAGCGCGAAAGTAGGGTATATGTGTAAGAGGTCCAGATCTCACCATTGTAGAGGTTTTTTTTTATTTTGATATTTTAGGTAAGCTGAGCTTAGAAAACTTTTTGGGGCACCCAAACAAAATTAGCACCATTATGTGGTAGCAAAAAATCAACGGCAGCTCTGCTTTGTACATATTTATTGCTATCTAAGCCACATACCCTGAAATCAAGTCCAAGGCATCTCACATTTGGCACCCTAGGTTACCAGGTACTTTCTTTGGTTATGAATGGGGAAAATGATACTTCCCAAGCCCCAGGGTGACAGTGCTTGTCCTGGGCTTGAGTTTTCTTAGGGGCCTCTGGAGTGTGTGTAGGAGTCATTTCTCATGGCCAAATCCCTGAAGGACTTTCTGCAGAGTTTTTCCTCTTCCTGAGTATGGCACTCTGTACATAAAACTATGAGTCTTCTGGAAAATTTAGCCTAGAAAATGTTGCCACTGCAGTTACACCAGTAAGGAAAAATATGATTTTTTATTCTTTTAGGACAGGAGGTCTCCCATTAGATACAGCAAAACCAGATCTATTGACAGAATTGTTTTGCTCTCAGTCTGCATAGTGATGTGCTGGCAGGTGCATCGTCTGCATGTGGCTGATGTTGCTGGGAGAGGCCACATCAGTGCTGAAATCTGCTGCTGGAGCCAGGGACAGAGGCAGTCTCCTCCTTTGTCTATCCTGGGACTCGGAGTCTCTGCCTTACATGTTGGATCAGTAGTAGTTAGAAAACACAAGGAACATCATGTTACAAGGGTTGTATAGGTACGTTGCAGTTTTCCAGTGACAGACATCTTTTCCCATCTGCATCCCAAGACATATTCTCATTACAGAAAGGAGTTGGGACGGTTCATAACTTTCTCTTAAAGGACTTTTCCTGGGTCTTCTCCCCCCTTGGCTTTACCTCTGTCCCTGTGTGACTTCTACTGCAGGTGGAGGCCTCCCAGTTTGGAAGAGACGACACAGCTCTGAACGGCATACGCCTGCATTGTCAACACGACTCAGTCATCGAGTCCCTGGTGGGGAAGTAAGTAACCCTGTGGTTTCTCCTCTGTCACTGCTGTGAGCAAGGAAGTGTTAAGCTTCAGGGCAGCACGACAAGGAGAAGGAGCACTTCCCAGTGGTTTGCACAGCCCAGACATTCCTCTGTCTGCTTTTTGTCAGATGGGGTACCTGGACCAGCTTCCAAACTTGCCCTGGAGGCTACTTGATCTCCTTCTCACTGAGAACAGAGAAGTCCCAAGGAGGAGGAGATGACACAGCAGCCAACAACATCCAGTTCAGATGCTCAGATGCAACTGTGCTAATAGGTGATGGGCTATCATGGGGTAGATTTGGCCCATGGAGCAAAAGCTGCAACATATGTGGTCTTCAGACCAAGGTAGAGCCCCCACAGGGGCTTCAGGATGACACAGCGCTCAACAACGTGAAGTTCTTCTGCTGTAAATGAGCACTTGCTGCATCTTCATCACTGGCTACACATCCCTGGACATGCTGTGACATTTTGACTGCTTGCATCTTGCCATACTGGCCAATGCTTTAGTTGATGATGTCTTTTACAGCTACCACTACGTTGGCATAGCTTCTCATAGTTACCGAAGTGTATTATGTTCACAAGAATCGTCACATCATGTAACTGCTGGTATATCACTGTGAAAACGCCCAATCTCTGACAGTTGCTCACAGCTGAGGAACAGATTTCTCAACTTATTTTTTCTCTGACTGGTGAGTTTCTTTCAGGTTTGCTCTGCCCATTTTTCCCATGTTTGAAACAGTATTTGACCTGTTGACAGGCCAGACAGGGAGGAAATGGTATTAGTTAGAGTTTACTTGAGGTTTCTGATCGAAGAGAAAATGACTAATGAGAGCTAAATGGGGTGAAATGGAAATTTGGGTGGGCTCATGAGAGGTGTCAGAAGTTTGGTATCATTACCCACTCCTAACTTTAGTTGCCTCAAGATGTGTACATGTTTTTTACAAGCAATCTCAGCTCATACCTGAGCTCCTGTCTTAGGAAATACAGTTAGACAGTGTGCTTACACTGAGCGGTCATCTAAGTGTGGCTCACCTAGCTGTTAATGCAAAACTCATTTTCATGGGACTTGTTTTTTTGTTTGTTGCCTCTGGGCATCGTGCTCTAAATAGAATGGGGAGAATCCAAACTAAAAATAAACTCTATGTCCTTAATCCATTTTTTATGCTCCAATTTGCTGGGTAAGCTTGAAGTTATTACCTTGTCCTGGTGTGCTAGATGTAAAGAACGTACCCTCATTTTGGGTAAAAATCGTGCCTGGAGGTCATTTTGTGCCCTAATGTCTGAGCCACCATGCCTCTCTAGCAAGAGTTTGAGAAGACTTGTTGCCCCTCTGAGCACCTTTTAGGAAGAGTAGCTATTGCTATTCCCCCAAAGCAGTGCACTATGCATCTCTGGGTACTTGAAACAAGGTAGGGGCATGGCGTTGTCATTCTCTAGGTAACTGGTTGGGCTGCAGGGGTGTTGTGTCCAGGACCACAGCCATGTGGAACAGTGCAGAGCTGATGGATGGGGGTTCCTTCTGCCAGTTCATGTCCTCTGCTTAGCATATACACAGCAGCCATCTCCACCCTGGCTCTTCATCCATGTGAAATTTTCTTCCTGCCACTCACCTCAGAAAATACTCGAATAATAACTGTATTTTCTTTTAAGCGAAATGGAATATAACAGGCAAAAGAATAGAACAAGCATGATATGTATTTTGGTTAAAAGGGTTTTGATAAAAAAATCAGGGGTTTGCTTTTGAGTAGATCACTGGTCTGTCTAACTCTGTGTGCTGTCTCTGGTGGCAGCGCTCAATATCTAATGCTTGCTGCAATAAAAAGTTTCTCTGAGTCAGGGAAGTGATGAGCATGAATTTTATTGGCAAAGCCAACAGCAATCATTGGATGTTTGGTGTTTGGTGATGCTCTCCAATGCTGGCCTTTGGAGGACACAGCGATTTCTCATGATGCTTGTGTCATTTTGCCTCCCAGTCTCCATTTTTGACAACACAGGACTTTTCCAAGTGGTGGGTGATGAGCGGAGAAGCCAGCCATGCAGAAGTCAGGACTGATTGCATCTACTGCAACCAGGTGGAGAATCAAACCTTTCTCTTGGCTCTGTCTGTACTGTACAGGGTACGGCTTCTTGTCTTCTGCAGCTGGGGTAAACTGATGCATCTCCAACAACACCATTCAAAGTTACGTCAAGCGAAGCACTTACCAAAGCCTCAGTGGTGCAAGAAGAAAACTTAGAAAGACTTCTGGATTTGAATTATTTTTAAAAAATTAATATGAAACTTTCCAGCCAGATCTTCTGCTGCAAATTTGCATAGTTCTGATTTATTTAATCTCAGGATCTGGTTTATTTCTTAACTTTTTAAGCCGGTTTTTTATAATTTGGTATTTTTAAGTGATCCTTCAACCACTTTCTGTCCTCCTCTTGACTGCAGCCGTTTTAATTTTGCAACTGTTTTTTTAAAGAAATGCTTATTTTGCAAAACCAGCCCAGTCATCACTTGAAATACAAGGGATTAATAACTTCAAGGAAGCATTTTGTAACTTCCATCTCCATTTGGGAGTTCCTGAAAAAATCCTTATTTGTCATACATTCAGCTCTCTGTAAACATTCAAATCCCTCAGCTCTAGCACTTAGTAGCAAAAAAACCAAACCAACAAAACCGAAGTAGCAACTTTTTTCTAACACGCTGAACTGAACTAAATTAAAACTAAATTCTGATGCTATCACAGTTAACTGGGGTTAACAAGTGACCACATAGAAACTTACCTTCCAAACTGACTGTGTTTTCAACCCTCACACATGGACATATCTTAATGTGCATCTAGTTGTTTGACTTCCATTTTCTTATGAGATAGGGATTGTTTCAGCTTGCAGCCTGACCATCCACTGTAAGTAGTGAGGTGATATTTGAGGGCATAAAAATAGCTGCATTGTTCTAAACAAAACAGGCTTCGTTCAGTGAAAGTGAACAGGAATCATGCTGACATTATCTGCATCATCTTCCAAAGCCTGGGGAATCTGTTTGCTCAGGCAGAGGCAGCTCCATGCACTTCGCAAAAGTCTTAGAGGGCCAACTACTGGTCACCTTCCACCAGAGCAAGTAGGACAAGCAAAAATCATCAAGCATTTTATATTACAATATTGTTTGACCAGTGTCACCAGAAAATATGCCAACAAAACATTTCAAGTGCTTTTTTTCTCAACATGTAAGTTGTGTGTCTTGGAAAGATATGCTATGTGACTCGTAAGTTGTGTGTGCAGCCACTTATGTGTGAAGTCTGGTAGTTTCTCTGTTCTCCGGGTAGAGCTGGTTTCTACGGGAGTTAATTCTTGGAATGGCCACTATTGCTGAGCTGAAGTGCCTAAAAGAAGGAATGAATTTTCTTTTGAGTGATTTGTTTGAGAAGCAGTGCCTGTTTTCTTATGTGTATGTAGGTGTATATGTAGACAATTGAAAAACTTGAACTTCCTATCGCACATTTCTTCTCCAGAGGGTAGGCCAAACTGGAAGGCTCTGAACAGCTGCTGCTTCTCTGCAAATGAATGATTCAGTTAAATTCTGAGGTTGCACTGGGGGAATAAGTATTCACATCATCAGCAAACCTGACCTTTTATGCTTCTGTGTTGTGCCGGGTGTAACATAGCTTCATATTGGTGTGTGAATAGACACTCCAAATGAGAGCTGTTCCAAGAAATGTTTGGAAAACAGAATACCGCCTCCTCTTCGTGTACTTTCTCATGTATTTATCAGCAACTTCAAAATCAAATGGGGGTGGTTTTGTCATCTGAATACTGATGGAATACTTCCAGCTGGGCCTCCTCTGATGGTCCGCTTGCAAAACATGGGTCATATACAGAAAACATGGGGTGGGACTGCAATTAAGAAGCTTGATCTGAGCAGGTCTCGGCTATTTACTGTGCTTGGGGTGGAGGAATCAAACTCTTTCAACTCATATGAAGGTATAAAAGCATCACCAAAGTGTGCTGGAACTGATGTGGCTGAAACTGTGCATAGCTGGAAACTGTGAGTAGCTATATCTGCGGGTCTTCAAAAAGTCACTGTGTGTCCCTGGCACATCTAGGAGCCAGGAACACGTTGCCAAAGAACTGCCAGCCAGTACCTGTGGGATGACCATAGGAACAATGGCAAGACCAAGGACCAAGCAAGAATTGTTCCTCCATCTATTGATAAAGTGGCAATTTTGGGGCTGGAGTAAGCTTGTGGAAGGCAAAGAGGAGTTTTCCACCCATCCACACACATGTGGCACAGCTCCCAGGCAAGCTGGCAGAAGCAGCACGTCTGGAGCTTTCCAGAAGTGATTTTTAAAAGCCAATTATATTGAGTAACACTGAATCAGATCCAGAACAAACCTGCTGTTAGTGGTACTCCAGTGAACCAAGTTTTGAGACTGCTTCTAGAAAGTTCACCTCAGAAATCTTAGCCTTTATGGCTGCATTGCTCCTGCTGCACGAGGAAAATAAATTCCATCCATCACAGATGTTCTGAAACTGAAGTTATTAGTTTTTGTGAGGTGCAGAGAAAACATCTGAAGATGCTTTAGCTACATACGATTTTTAATGCTATACACGATGGAGACGTGCATGATGCAGCTCATGCTCAATCTGTCATAGTTACCTTTGCTAGCTGTTAAAGCCAACCCTCATTAACTAGCATGATTGTCAGTGAGGAAACAACTGAAAACATCTGTTTTAGAATTTTCTGAGCATAATTATTTAGAAATGTTGCTACAGAATATGAGCAGCAGAGAATATTAACCTATGGGTCATGAAAAGAAAAACAGCAGAGCTTTGAAGCAGTAATTCATGAAGGATTCAATTCTGGCTTCCATCTTCCCCTGCAACACTGAGCCTGCAGGTATGGCCTTGTCCCACAGGACTGCATATCTATGGTATTGTGCTAAAATCCTAACTTTTTGTCTGAGAAGTTGTTGCATAGTTTATACCTGCCTGCTTTGTCTCCATCTCTGTAGAAATGGAGCCTACCCGAGGCAGTCCAGGCTCTAGCAAGTGATGTTAGAAACTGTGGTCCTGGCAGGAAGAGGGTGTAGAAGGTACGTCCTTGGCTCAGTGAAAGCTGGGGAGAATGAATGACCTGTCTGGATGTTCAGAAACACAATTAACAGCAGGCTGGCAACACCAGATATATAGGAACCATATTTCTCTTGAACACATAATGTGGAACCTTTGTTAGAGACATCTTTTGGTGCATGTTTCCCGCACTTTCCATATCCTACCAGAACACAACTTGGTAGACTTCGGTCACCTCATAGCACTTTACAACACAGACTGACTCTGTAGACCTTGCTAAGGTTTCATGGCTTCTGCAATAGTTCAGCTAGTTGGATGACATTTGGCTGCACTAATAACTGGGCCTCTCCAGCAAAGAGTAACAGATATTTTTTTTTTGATCACTCAAAACTAGTTCAACAGCAGTGATGGTATAGCGGAAGTTTGGTGCATGTCTTAATGAACATAAACCATCACAATGGACATCAATGGCTTCTTTAGTGGCTGTGCAGCAGAGAAATCAAGTGACGGTGCTGCAAGAACATTGGCATGAGCTTATTAACTCAGTCTGTGGAAAGGAATGTTTTCAGAAGGATTGTGACAGTATGAGAAGTTAGGTTACTGTATGAGTCTTTTCAGGATCAGTCCCCGAACAAGTCTGAGATATCCCCTTTCTGTTTCTGCTGACGTCTTTCTCAGGGGCAGCATTCTGCAGCTGTTTGGTGAATGACGTAGGAGTGCATTGACAAAAATGTACGTGACTGGCTTTGTCAAAATCCAGAAAGTGCTGCTCATACCCTAAAGGACAATGTCCCTCTATGCTATTGAAAAATGTTTTAACCCACTGCACTTTTTCAAGTAGTAGGAGTAGATTAAAAAACTAATCCCCCAATCTGATGTTGTTTTTAGAATGCCTTTCAATCCTTGCTCCAGCATTTTTTTTCCTGTCAGCAAACTTTTTATGGTAAGATAACAAGAAGTAATTTAGAAAGCAACTTTCCTTCTCAGCTTTTGCCAATATTGTGATTATCAAATAAGACCAGCTCTATTATTTCTAGTTTATTGCTATAGCATCCACAACATGTCTGGGAGTGCTGTCAATGGGAAAACATGAAATATATTCTAAAAGTTGCTTTGAACGCCTTCTTTTATGAGGAGAAGATAAAAAATAAATTCTGACTCCTGCCAGCTATGGTGTTTGTGCTTCACTGCAACAGCAACTTCTGTGTGCTTACTGGGAAGAGCAGTATCAAGGGGACAAGGCTCCTCGTAATTTCAGAGGAGACTTCCATCTCAGGAAAAGTAGTAACTAAGTGAAGAAAATATCACTTCTATTTCTAGGTGTTTGCAAACAAACAGCTGGGAACACTTCAGTGTTCTATAAAAAAACATAACTGTGTTTCTCCTCTGGGTCACGCTGGAGTCAGTGGAGTTAAGATGGATAAAATAGGGGTAAGTGAGAAAGGCATAAACTTAGGAAATCATCACTCTGTGATCTATGCGATGAAAAATTTCCTTTCAAGTCTAGCCAGATGACTGCAACTTTCCATATGAGATTGTAACACCTATGCTGCGGTGCTAAGTACTTATCCAGCAGTACCTGCTGAGTCTCACTCCTATTAGAGGTGTAAGAAAACCACTGGTGTCCTCCCAGACTATAAAACCCAGTTGGAAGTTTATCAATGAGTTATCTCGGAAGTGGCTCACCTTGAATGAGATAGAGTGTCACACTCTGGCTTGTTAATCAGGCTTTTATATAAGTGTTATGGTTTCCATAGAAACATAACTAAATTTTTCCTCCAGCATAATCCCAAAAGCTTTCACAGACCTGGAAAATATGCAGTGAATACTCAAATCATTTTTTATGCTGACAAAAAGAATACCACAGTTGTCACCCAGTCAAGTTTCTCGCGTGGGGCAAAAGCAGTTTAAATCACAAATTGCAGAATTGCCTTGCAGCATTCAGACATTTTCTGGAATCCCATTTCCCTGCAAGTTCAGTTTTATAAACCTCTAATGAAAACTTACAGACTTGCATAAGCTATAGATGAGAAAGGCCTTGCTCATTTGTCTTCCCAAAGCACGTTGGTGATTGCAAAACCCATGAGAACAGAAACAATAATTATGAGGATGTTCTCTGTCCCAGGTGTATATTGTTTCCAGTTGTGCATTTTCTAATGTACTTCGTGTTGAGTTTTAAATGTTCCCCTTAATTGCTGGGCCTCCCACAGTGTAACAGGGATTTCCCAGGCAGAAGGATCTCCCCTGGCAGTCGGTCCACAGTGTCCTCCTGTGTAATTTCACCCCACTTCTGTTAGTGGTTTAGGACCCTGTTCGCTTTTCTAGGTCATGGTTGAAGATATTTTTTGATACTGTTCTATAAAAGGGAAGGGGCTGATCTGTACTAATTCTTTAGGAGTTTGTGAGCATTTTAATACTTTCAACTAAAAGAGAGGCAGGCAATAAACTTGATCACTGGGCCCAGACTGTCAGCTCCTCCTTGGGTAAGTTTTTCCAGCCATCTTTTTTTTTTTCTCTCTTTTTTTTTTTTTTAGTGTTATAGACTTGGATAGTATAAAAGAGTTTTTAGACTGTTGTGGTCTGCATCTTGTTCTTTCAGTGCTGAAGTGTGCTGGTTTCATGACAGCTGAATAGCCAAAAGAAAGAAAACCAAAAATGTTCAAGGTCTTTATTATATTTGTGCTCCCTTAGCTCATTCTTAATCTCTGTGATAGCAAGGTATTGGGAGAAGTCCTTTACAAACTGTTTCCCACCTCTTAACCTCCTCAGTTAGTTTTTCTGTCTCCTGCATTATGTCACTACAAATTTCAAGAAAGTTCCTGTATCATTTTTCTGGCATTGCTAGTACAGTGCACAGAAGACTGATTCTGGATGGGTAACTGGAAACATTTTACACCTTTTTTTGTCCCACCATTAGAGCACAAAAACACAGGTGGTCTCATCTAAACAGATTTGAATTAATGTTCAGGATAAGATTTGCTGCACTACTGTTGCTGGATTAACACAAATTTCTGTATTTTGAAGCTGATTTAGCAAGGCGGTTTGACTGAACTTTGAGATCCTGAGCCATTTGCCGTCAAGCCTTCCTGCTCTCCTTATACTTCTGTATGTTTTTTTATTGAGTCCCTGCATATTCAGTAACTAATCTGTCATGAAAAGGCTTCAAATGCAGAGTTCATATCCAACAGAGTTTTCACAGATGGTCTGCAAATATGTAAGGCCAAGAAATGTTGAGCTTGATGCTGTCTGTAGCAAGAAGCATGTAGCAAATTCCCTTGCTCGGGCAAATCCCATCCTGTAGGTAAAACCTGGGTTAAAAATAAAGAAACTCCACAGCAAAAAATATTGAAAAAAAAATTGAAGTGCTGTGTATAAGAATAATGGATTTTAGGAAACAGATCAGGGTGTGCAGTGGGCCCCCTGATCTGCCTCCCAGCTCCTGGTAGTGGTCAAGGTGGTGTGTCGGTGCCGACTTCCATAGTGGACTGTGTGTCCATGTTGCACCAGAAGGATCTCTGGGAATATCGTCTCTCTGGATTTGTGCACTTGGACCAGGGAAGGTGCTCATGGGAGACTGCATCGTCCCTTCACTCACCCTTTCAGAGGCTCATGGGAGGAAGAAGCCCCCATACCATGAGACATAAGGGAAACAAAAGTAAGGTGGTTGGCGCTGTTTTAGAAGTCCATTCATGCTCAGTTGGGTTCTGTTTCTTGTAGGAGACACATTCAGGCACTCCTGTCAGAGGCAGAAATTCTGGCACCTTCTGCCAGCTCTAATGGAGTCTGCTGGAAATTGAGGATTCTTTCTTCGGTGAAGACAGCTACAATTCTCCCAAACCCCCAATATACTGAAGAGCTACTTGATGATTGTCTCTGTCGAGTGTTTCTTTGGCATAGATAGACCCATGGCCACATTCAGAGCCAGTGGTGACACTTGCAAGGGGATGCGGTGGAGGCTGAAGCGGAAACGCCCGAGGCTGCAGGAGCAGAAAGGGGTGCGTGTACGGCGTGGGAGCAGGGCCTCGTCCTGCAAGGGCAGGAGCAAGGTCTGAGCAGGGTATGGTGATCAAGAGGGGGAAATACAAAATGGAGGGGAGGTAGGAAGGGGCTGTGTTCATGCAGAAGCTGCATTCATGTAAGTGCATTTTCAGTCCAGCTCCCTTGCATGAGGGGATGGCTGCCGTGGTGGTGGGGGCTGTGAGGTGCTGTTTGCTGCGGCTGGATCCTGAGACTGCTGGTACAGGCACAGTCATGGGGAAGGAGCTTGAAAAGCTTTCTGGTGTCTACTCAGGTAGGTATTTGGGACAGCTCATCATCTCTGAGCATAGAGTCCCTCTCCATTTTCATTGACCATGCTCCTGATCCACCGATCATTTCTGCGCTATAAGCTGCTATCTTCCTTGCTCTCCGATTTCATTCAAGGGGAGGGAAACATTCTTTGACTTTCAGTCAAATACTTTGATTTCTGATATCTCAAGGATATCTGCCACAGTCCTTCTTCTGCCACACTGGCTTTTCTCTTGGTGCTCAAATTGCAGTTGGTGCCTCCTGGCTCAGTCTCCTGTTCAGCCACCAGACCTGCACACCAAGCTGCTGGAGGAAGCAGCCTGTTTTTCTCTGTCACCTTGTGTGGATCATTGTATCATTTCTAGTCTGGCCATTTAAGGCATTTTCAGCTTTCAGCATCAGCGCTACTTTGGCCAGGTGCTCAGGCCTGCCAGAGGTCAATGATAAGAAGATATAAGCATCTTTTTATTTGAAATCAGGCTTTTTTAAATTCATTGCAGTGAGAAGAGCATTTAACTGAGACAGGATTAGGCTGTAGCTGTACTTTTCTGAATGTCCATAAGCAGACTAGCTAGAGGGCTGCCCCATTACTGCTATCTCCCTATAGCAGTGCCTAGGGAACACAAACAGTTTGCCATGTTGGTGTTTTGGATGCAGTAATTGCAATTAGTTGTGCGTTAGGTACAATAAACGCTCCACGAGGTAGCTGCTGTTTTGCAGAGGCTGCAGTGCAGGTGGGCACCAGCGGGTCCATCAGTGGCTGGGTGGGCTGGGGAAGGAGGATCTGGGGGCTTTAGGGAGCGGGAGCTTTGGACTGCAGTTGAGAGTGTGAGTGTGGCACGCATTTACCTAAATAAAACCTGCTGTCCTCATTCAGTGAAAGGATGACTTGTCTATAGTGAGACCTCACAACGGACTTCAAGTGGCATGAAAATCTTAGAGTGCCCGTAAGCCTTTATCATAATGACTGAACTCTACCTGCCATCAAAAATGCGTTACTTTCCTGCAAAAGTTTGCTCTTCTGCTTACGTACTTATGGAAAAAACCTCCCTCATATATTTACCTCAACTTTTCCTTCTTTAGCTTTCTTCTATTACTTCTTGTCTTAAGGCTCTGAATAACTCTTTTGCTTCTGAGACTATGTACATTGTTTTATATAAATATTGCTACCTTCCAGGTATATGCAGCCTGTTATTATTGTTCCTTCTATTGGCAATATAAATTTAACTCCTTCAGTGTCTATATGATTTATTATCCTGTATATAAAGCCATAAGAGCCATGTGGAATTCATTTCTCTTTACTTTTTTCTCTTGAATTTTAAAAATAGTTGCAATGCTTTAAACAATATTTGAAGCAACTCTAAAGCACAGAAACTAACCCCAGTTCAATGCAGGCCAAAAATTTTGTGATACCTTTCAATAGCCAATACCTATCAATACCTATCTAGAGGAGCTAGAAGTATGATCCTGCGAATTCAGGTTTTTTCCCCCAGTCTGAACAGACTGGCTCATAAAAGTTGAGCCTGGAGATAAGCATTTCCTTCTGGAATGATGGAGAGGGTCCTTTTGAGGAGCCAGCCCAGCAGTTCTTAGAAAATACAGGGACCAGGCGGAGATGAGGATGGCTTGTCAAGGATCTGTATTTGCCCCTGCCTGCTGTTTTACTCTATTCAGGAGTGTGAGCAGAGCGGGCTGAATCTTTACAAAATCCAGACGAAACGATGATGACTCATCTAATTCGCACTGTATAAAGTTCCTTTTCTCTGAAATTTTAAACATACAATGCTGCCGCAATTCAGTAAAGCAACTGAGCACAGGTTTAATACAGGAGCATGAATAGTCCTGCCACTTCCAACACTTAAACATGAGCAGATATGTTATTACAATGGGGCTAAAATTATTTGCTTAAATGATTTATTATGAATGACAGATATCTGAACTGTGGTGCCATCAGGTGGAATGTACCTGAGTGAATATGGGCACCTGTAATCTACAGTCTGTCCAAGTCCTCATGAGTGGTAATGTCCTTGTCTTCTGCACCTGTTACAGGAACAGCGTCTGAGATTTAACAATAACCTAACCCCATTCCTTCTCTGTTTAAAGGGGGAAATGCAGCTATTCGAGCTTGGTGTTAGGTGATATATTCCAGTCAGAGAGAGAGAAGTCTCCCAAGGAGCTGATTTGGGTCTGCCGGCTGTGGATGACCAACGGGTGTTGATGGGAACTGATGGCTTGGTTGCAGCCCTCCAGGCACCGGGTGCTTGCTGTGCCTGCCATCCCTGCTGCAAAACAGATGGTCCAGTCCACAGCGAGGAGCCAGGAGCTGGACACAGATCCCCCAGGCTCCGAATACAGCTCCGCTTCACGTGGGAGCGTGGCGCAGTTGTCGGCTCTCATTACGTCCCTGTGAGTGAACTCGATGCTGTCCCAGCCAGGCTGAAGCCAGACTGGCTGGTGGAGACCCAAGGATCAGCAGCCACTCTGGGCACCCTCTGCTTCCATGAAGAAAATCCCTCCCTGGTTTGCTGGCTGTCCCCTGTGCTTTCCTTGGGGCAGAGCAGAGGGTCGGGGAGGGAAGGAGAGTGGCGAGCAGTCCTTGTTAGAGCTGCCCTCCTTTATCCAGGGGGTGACACCCACCCCATCGGGAGGACTGAGCTGCAGCTTTGAGTTGCTGCAGAAATCATCAGGGGAGTTAGCTGGGCTTGAGAGGGGACACGGACACTGTCCTGAAGCTAAACCAGATGGAAAAGCAGCTGTGAGTTGAGCTATTGTTTCATGTCTCTGTGCTTACCTCCAAGTATAAGAGTTACTTCCTTAAACTTTGTGGGTTTTTAATTAATTTTAATTGTAGTTTAAGATACCTTAATATTAGAAAGTCCCAGGTAGGCTGGCAGTTGGTACTGATTTTCTCTTGCAAGGCCAGGGTGCCCTAGGAACTGTTTGGGATCTCCACAGGGACAATCTGCACATCTCCGCTGGGGTCATGCTCCAGCCAAGCTGCTGAGCCCACTACACAGCATCAGGTAGGATGAAGAGGAAACTGTCCCTTGAGGCAAGACCCCAAGCCCCATGTTGCATGGAAGGAGGGATGGCAAAGAGCAATCCCTGAGGAGATGGAGGATGGGCACTCCCATGGTGGGGGTGACTGGATGCTTGTAAGCTACTGCCACAGGAGGAAGGTTCCTTCACCACCTGAAGAGTTGCAGGACCTCAACCCAGGAGACCAGAAGATTGTGTTGGGGGAGGCACCTGGGCTGGTTGAACCTGATCCATACTCTGGAGCCAGGAAGATGTGGGTGGGAGACTCCCTCCTGTGGGTGAAAGGGGGACCCTTGGCCTGCCAGGCTACATGTCTCAGGAGGTTTGCTGCTTGACCAGGGCTGTTATATGGAGTGTACTAAAGAGGCTGACAAGACTTATCCAGCCCTCAGACTACTACCCCTTGCTTGCTCATCCACATGGACACTAGTGATTCTTTTGGGAAGAACTTCAATATATCAAGAGTGGCTGCAGGGCCTTGGTGGTAAGAGACAAAGCCATGGGGGCTCAGGAGGGGTTCTCTCCAGTCCTGCTGATAGATGGGAGACTCAGGTCAAAGTGATTGCATCTTGTGGATCCAGTTTCAGTTATGCAGCCAGTATCCAAGACAGGGCTTAAGCTCTGGTAACTTTCTTTGAGAAATGAGGACAGCAGAGGGAAAGACAGGATCCATCTGACAAAGTGGGACATGAACTGCACCAGGAAGCTTACTTTATACTGGGATGCCAGGGGATGGTGACCAAAGCCCAAAGAGAGGTGGAGGAATCCATGTATTTATCTCAATTTATTCACCACAGACTACTTGCTAACTTTGTGCACAGCAATTTTTTTGAGGATAACAGAGGGCACAAAGCTGCAAGGGCAGTGCAAGCACATACAGCTTTTCCCAGACCTGCCTGCTAGCAGTGGTACAAACTGCTGTGTTCCCAGTAAGCATCTCTCCCCTGACTCAGCCAGGGTCAGTTGTGCCGAATTCTCTGTTATAGTTACACTGGGAAGTGAAGGGGCTAAGAATAGTAGGTAGACTTACCCTGAAATGCATAAAATAATTTTTCCTTCAGTCTTATTTCTTAAAATGTGCAATAGCATGCAGAAAGCTTGGAGACTCTTTGCCTTTGCAGTACCTGGGTGAGTACGCATCTATCACCGCTCCATGTGGTGACCAACAGCTGGGCTGCTGGCGGTGTTGGCACACAGCAATCATCTGACGACTCAGGGCTCTGAGGGAGCGAGCAAAGAGGGTACAGGGTAAGTGAGCACATGGACGGCACATCTCAAACACTAGCGACAGGTGAAAGATTCCTTTTCTGCAAGTGCTTAAAAGGACTGAGAATGCACTAAGCAGTGCTGCTTCTGTAGATCGCCTGAAGGTGATTCTTAGGATCCACAGGAGAAAAATGCTGTGGGAAGGCTCTGTTGAATTTGCACAGCACTTCGTGCCCTCACGGTGACTGACAGAAAAAGCTTGAGGATTCTGCTTAATAGATATCCAGAGAAAGTATCCAAGCTTTAAAGCATCCCCAAGCCAAGCTCTATCCCAAAGTTGGTCCTTGGCTCACAGGCAGTCAGCAGAGAGACACTCGGTGCCGAATCAAAAGTTGCTCATAAAAGCAATATTCACTTCAAGCCACAACAACGTGGCAAATAGTCATCTAAGCTGCTGGTATATAGCTCTGAACATCTCTTTCCCAAGATGTTGGACTTCTGGGGGCCTTTGTCCTTTAACATAAGCAGAGACTGGACATCTTTGTGGTTGTCATTGCTACAAAGAAGGAAAGTACACATCCTTAGCACTCTGGAAGTACTTGATGTGTTATGTGTGTCCCAGCATCTAGGGGTTTTAAGGAAGCTGGAAAGTGCTGCAGGCAGTGAGAGGTCTGTTTTGATCTCAGTAGTAGGGACAGTGATCTTCCTTTCTAAGGTGGATCAAGAATTTCCCTTGTTGCACCACTCTTTTCACGCTCCTCACCAGATCTCAAATGTCCCTGCAGTCCTATGACTTGGGAGAGCTGGTGGCACTGCTTCACCTCCAGATGAGATGAAGTCTCATCCAGCTTTGGCCATCTGGATCAGCTGCAGGATGAGATCCAACTTGTAGCTTTCTCTAGTGAATAGCTTTTTCCTAGGAGGTAGCTCTAAAACTCGGGAGAGAGTCAGTGGCATTTGCAACTTGGTCTGCATGCCTCTGGTCTTTAGTACGGATTTAACTGCTGCTCATGGAGGTTTTTTATGCTTTTTCCTTTCTCTCACATCCCAGGAGATTGTATGTCCTTGCAGTGACGCTAGAGAGGCTCTTCCTGCTGAGCTCTCTGTTCCTTGTTTAATTTGGGTATTTAATGCTGTCTGGCAGAAACTGGGGAAAAGCTTCATAAGGCCATGTCCCTGAGACATAGTTTTCATCAGACATCTCACAAAGCCATTGAGTCTCTGGCTGTGGCCTGCATTTACCTGCGTTCAGAAGAGATGCTGGCAGGCAGTGCAGCTTCACCAAGCTGGTGCATCCCTCGAGGTATAGCAGGGAGCCTGGCTTTTCACACCATCACCAGTTTGCTGCTGCTCCTGCAACATCACTGCCAGTGTTGAAATCAAGGACAAAGCTTCCACGGCTAATGGAAACAGGACACTTGCCATGTTTCTATATGAAATATACTCTAAAACTAAATCACACCATTGTATTACTATTCTTTATTCATCTCACGAAGCTTAGTCCCTCAAAGGACAATTATAATACAGACTGTATTTTATAAATACCTATGCAAAAAGAATTCAGGGTCTCTTTGGGAAGAGCATGGGTAACTAGGGAGGTTAAACTATAATTGCCTGGTCACTCCTGCCTGCAGGAGGATTCAGCTTTTATGCCATAATTTCTTCCACTGATTTGCTGGATACCATCGAACAAATTACCTCACTTCCCCCCTGTTGTGGTATAACCCCAGCCAGCAACTAAACACCGCACAGCCGCTCACTCACTCCCTGACCCGCTACGGTGGGTTGGGGAAAGAATTGGAAGAGTAAAAGTGAAAGAACCTGTGCGTTGAGATAAGAACAGTTTAATAATGGAAATAAAATAAAGTAAAATAATAGTAGTAATAATACTATTATTAATAATAATATACAAAGCAAGTGATGCACAATGCAATTGCTCACCTCCTGCCGACCAATGCCCAGCCAGTCCATGAGCAGCAATCACTAACCCCCGCCAACTCCACCCCAGTTTATATACTGAGCATGATGCCATATAGTCTGGAATAGCCCTTTGGCCAGTTGGGGTCAGCTGTCCCGGCTGTGCCCCCTCCCAGCTTCTTGTGCCCCTGGCAGAGCAGGCAAAGCTGAAAAGTCCTTGACTGGTGTAAGCACTGCTCAGCAACAACTGAAACATCAGGGTGTTATCAACATTATCCTCATGCTAAACCCAAACCACAGCACTATGTCTGGTACTACGAAGAAAATTAACACCATCCCAGCTGAAACCAGGACATGCCCATTGCCTGTCCATGTTTTTTCTGTATTGACTCTAGGATATTTGAGATCAGGGTGGTTTCCCACAGTGGGAACGTATAAAATGGTGCCTTTGAGATACCTACAGGTCGTTGGAGATATAGCCAGACGAGCTTCATATTAGGTAAGTCCAGTGCTACTAGGAGCAAAGCCACAGCAGCAGGAAGCTCATCACAAGTGACAAACACCACTTCAGAAGCTCACACTGCCTTGGATGTGTTTCCCCTCAGCCCACCTCCAAAGCTGGGCAAACACTTGGCTGTCCAGCCTGTGCCACGCAGGACTATTGACTGCTGGAATATTTTGACAAGTCAACAGCTAGTTGGGCTAAAGCAGACTCAAGTTTGACTAGAGAGCTGCCAGATTCGTTTCACCTAACCACAGCCACATACAAGTTAATAGCATAGCATACCATAGTTCAGTTGGAAGGGACCTACAATGATCATCTAGTCCAACTGCAAATGATGCCCAGTCAAAGCCAAGTGTCCAGGTTTCTCTATCTTCATTGAGACACTGTTGCGTCCATGTGGTGGTTCAGTCCCACTACTTTAGACACTGTCTCCTGGGTCTACAGACAGAGCCCAGACTAGTTACCTGGCTTTGAAGTGCCTACAGATAGCTGAGAAGAATGAAATCCTATGTGGATATTTGCCCCACACTGTTGTTCTGGCTTCCCTGGAGCTTCCAAGTGCTGCTCCAGTTCTAGCACAAAGCAGCAGCTTTGGTATATGTATGCCAGCTCAGTGTCCATGCCAAAATACTGCTTTCTCTGGGTGAGATATTTGTCAAATTCTGATCTAATGTCAGGATTTCTAATTTTCATTGACATTTTGAATAATCACATAAATTAACTACTCTGAACATGATCTCAATAGGTGTGAAGCTGCCATTGTGCAGCGGAGGTTGACTCATCCCACGCATTATGGGACAATGTTTTTCTATGACTGTTTCACCCTTGTGCACTTATTTGTCCTGTCAGTGAGACCGTGGCAATTTTAATGATTATTTTTCCACAATGAGAATTTTATATTGCAGGCCAAATACTTGAAGGTGCCCTTTGCTGTTTGCCTATTTTCCTTCCATGGTTATTCCTTCAAGGACAAGAGGAGGCAGGTAATATATTAATATATATTATGTCAAGAATGAGAGCGATTGCAGTGTTGACAGCTCACCTACAGATGTTTTAGATACGGCAAACGTTTCTTCTTTCTTCTTACTATGGAAATTTCTGTGGCTGTATTTTCTCCAGTGTTTCCTCTGCAATTAATTAAATAAATGACTTGTTTTTAAAAAGCCTAACTCTTGACTCTGCGGAGCATAAAGGAACAGAAGAAGATCCTTTTTGTCCTTTTCCAAGACATCAATGGGAATTTTGCATAAAGAAATATGTTGGAAAGCTGCCATGGGTTGCAAGGTGAAGCACTGCTTAACTCATCAGCATGGACCCTGGAGTCCATGAGTTGCTGCTTTGACTAGGTAGATGGTCAAGGGCTGACAGCTTTGGCTCAGGCCCTTGATAACATCCAGGTGCCTACCTTTCACCAACAGAAATGCAATGATGCGGGTGCTCCAGGCACACACATGTGTCGGTTTGCAGTGCTTCTGTCTATCACAGTCTTGGAAGACAGCACGTAAGGTGGTTTTTTTTCCAGAAAGTCATTTCTGCATCCATGCAGGCATGGGGTGGGGACAGGGAAGGGGGTCTGTCTTGGCAGAGGGTTAGTGTCATTAAGCTAATTGGCTTAAATTTGTTGATGGCATTTTCAGACTTTTGGCACTGATAGCCAAAAAAGCCTGTCACTTGGCCACCAAAGGCCAGTTGTAATGGCAAAATTTTGTATTATTGTCCAGACCTGATTCCCTTTGTTCTTCACTCCTGCTTCCTTCCTTCCCCCTCCTGTAGCATGACTGGCATTAAGCTAGTTAATTGCTGGCATCGAATTCTCAGGACTGACCTTTAAAACAGATGCTTCAGTGTGATGAATGTGAAAGGAGTGAGATGGGTCCGTCACACCCCTCCGAGTTGTTAAATGATTTTGGTAGGCAACCTGGGAGTCAGGTATCACTTGCTACATCTTTACAACTATGATAGGATTTTTTCTCTCTTTAACAGAAATTTATGATTTTGCTGAATCTGAATGTCGTGTATGACACATGAACGGATTATATTGATCAGATAACAACCTGCAGTCTGAATGCATGACCATCCCCTTCCTCCTGCTTCACAAAGGTGGATGGATATTCACAGAAAACACAGACCCCTTTGGATCTGTGTGTGAATTCTGGGTTGGATAATGGTGGTTAAAATCATGAAGTTCTTGAGCTGTTGCATGATTGGGATGTGTTTTCTTGGGACGATGACTGCTGAGATGGGGGTGACACATATCACAGTTGCAGTCTGCAGCGTCACTTTGCTTTTGCTAGAGCAGACCAATGGCAGTGCCACCCAAATGTTTTCTCCTTTGACCTTACAAGTGATCCAGAAGCTTTGTAATTATTAACTATAGCTTATTTCTCATTCAGAATAAGAATTTGGGCATATATAATAACTGCATTATATTCCCCTTTATGTGCAGACTCCCAGCAGTGGCGTGATGACTAAGTTCATCTTTGTAGATTTTGCTCTGGAAGGATCCCAGCTAAATTCAAAATTAGTTGCCTGGGAGATCAAATAACGCAATTCAAAATGCGATGTGGCGCAGACTAGTTCCATGCTGCCCAGTATATGCCCAACTGCTTTCTGTGGAAGACCTGGTTTCAGAAGTTTCTGGATGCTTCCTTCTCTTACACTTGCTTTTTCCAATGGCATAGGAAGCTTTCATTGTATTTCAAGTCTCAGCTGTTTGTTTAGAGTCTTGTGTCTAAGAAAGATGAGGAGATTTTCTCCTACTACTGTATTTTTGTGTGTTTATTATTTTAATAGACACCTCCAGTGCTGTTATCAGCTTCTTTTTTAAATGTTCTCATGAGGATTTTCAGTGCTGGGTACCAGTGGAGCCAATGAGAGTGGCAGCTCTGAAAAAAATAACTCTTTAACACATTAACTGGGCTAACTAGATGAAGTAGTATTACTTGGTTCTTGTTACTTACTAATGTCCAGAAACATGAGTAAGATCCATGTCACTTTGCCTGGTAAAAGCACAGGTGGTTCCTGTCTTGAAGAACTTACTGTCAACAGATAAAACAAAAATACATCACAGTGATTTGGCTAACATGAATTACAGATCAGTGGGAGAGCTGGGATAAAGATCCTTTGAGATCCATGGTCCTCTCCCTCCACTCTGCCCATCTGCCTTTTCTGCTAGTACATGTACAGTTACCCACTTTGGGATATTTCCTCCTTTTCTGTTATTCTCTGTAAACCATTCATTTAGACGTGTGGCTAGGAAGGAGAAGAAACTTCCTGAGCAGCAGCCTCACCTGCAGGAGCATCTCTGTGCTGTGTTGACTCTGCCAGGCTGTTGCGTCCACCCCCACGCACTGGCATTTTGAAGGCGGGAGCACTGGATCCCCCATGCCAACAGCTGCCTCATTGCACTCTGATTCATTTGTCAGCAGTGACTCTGACTACAGGAGCACATGTGTGACCCATGAGCTGCCTTGTCAAAGCGTAAACACTGGCTGTTTAAATTGACAGGAGATAAGCAGCCAGTAGCTGACTTTCCAGCCCGGAGTGAGATTCCTCTCTTCTGTGCTTCCAGCTGGGGCTGGGGGCTCCTGAAAGAGGGTGTACAAACACCATGTGCAAGCAGAGCATGTTTCAAAATCCCTGACCTGTCTTGAAATGGTTTGCTTTGTTTTATCTGATAGCACGAAGCATGCGACAGACACTGCCATTTTACATGTCACATAACCCCTGCAAGCAGCGATTCTGCCAGGCTTCCCAGTTAGACAATATCTACGGAAGTATTACAGCAATTTCTCCTGAATATTGGCCACAAACACGCTTGATATCATGGGTAGATGCAGGGTCATTTCATGGGTCTGTATTTAGAGGACTGGGAAATTCTGTCCTGACTTTAAAAGACAGGCTTAGATCTAGTAACTCTTCTCAGGAAATATGCTTCTTCAGGTCCTATTTCTTTTTGGATTTTACTTGGGTTTATTGCACTCGGTGAAAACAAACAACAGCTTTTTATTTCTATTTGTGTATAGAATCACAGAATAATTTGGTTGGAAAAGACCTTTAAGATCATCGAGTGCAACCATGTCATCCCACCACTAAACCATGTCCCTCAGCACCTTGTCTACCCATCTTTTAAATACCTCCAGGGATGGGGGCTTGACCACTTCCCTGGGCAGCCCGTTCCAATGCTTAACAACCCCTTCAGTGAAAATTTTTTCCTAATGTCCAGCCTAAACCTTCCCTGGCACAGCTTGAGGCCATTTCCCCTCATCCTGTTGCCTGTTACCAGGGAGAAGAGGCCGACCCCCACCTCGCTACAGCCTCCTGTCAGGCAGTTGTAGAGGGCGATCA
>BOSO01001545.1:28831-55593 GCA_018403395.1 Gorsachius goisagi
GAGAAGAGAAGAGAAGAGAAGAGAAGAGAAGAGAAAGCAAAGAAGCCACTTTAATTGACAGCTGCTCAGGAACTTAGACTGCTCATAAAATGCTGAGCCTCGGCTATACAAACCCATAGACTCCCTGTCCCCACTGCTCCAGAAGGGAGTTAATCATTCTTGGATACCCTTGAGAATCTGGGCCTGAAAGTCTGATTTGAGAAACAAAAAAATGAAAACTCTGACTTTCTTTAGCATCACAGTTTGCCCATGAGGGAACCGCCAGATGCGTTTCTGAGAGCAACAGAGGGCAGACAGATCGAGTACTAAGTGAGAGCCGTAAGTCAACCACATCTGGTTTTGATGCTGTAGTTATTCAACACATTATCCAAATTATTCATCAATTCTGCCAAAATAGATCAAATTAAAATCTCTAAAACTCAAGCCCTAAATATGTTTGTTTTAAAATTAACAACCACCATTAACACATAGAGTTGCTCTCCCTCCTGTAAACAACAGGGGAGTAATTAGGCAAAGTACACATGGCCTTGCTGTGCATGATGAAAATATTAGCTAGCCCAGAGCACCCACAGAGCTCTGCTGGGGCCGTGGGTGGTGCTGGGGCTCAAACCGGTGAGTTTGGCTCCCCAGGACGCAGAGGGAGGCCCAGGATCAGGAGGGAGGCAGGAGCACGGGAGGGTGGTTGGATGTGCAGCACAGCCCTGGGGTCCCTGCTGCTCCCCCAGACCGGCTCCTGGTAAACCCAGGGAGCCTGGGCACAGCTGTATGTCTGCTCAGCTCCTACACCCACCGCCAGCTGCAGGCATCAGAGGTCTCTACCCACACCCTCGGGCGGTAGGAGGGGTAGCAAAACCTTGCTGAGAGTAACAGGAACAATAAAGAAAAAAAATCACGTACCTAAGAAATTAACTACATGGTCTGAAATATTTTGAATACAATTAAATTGCACTTGGAGCTTTCCCTCACATCAACCAAGCCAGCTATTAAAAATTTTTTATGTGAACCTTAGAAAGATTTGATGATATAAACCATTAAATCCAAATGTTATAATGTATTTCCCCCCATGCCCAGTATGAACACCTTATTAATCATGCTGCACCCACTGCAAGCTATTCCTACCTTAGTGTTTTTGTCCCGTCCCCTAAACTATTGCAATCCATCTACTACTTAAATTTCCTGTAATGGATTGTAAGAAGTCCTCTGTGCAGCATGCTGAGTGAGTGATCAGAAGAATTGGATTTTTTCCTGCCTTTTCGACATTTTCATGCATTATCTTTAGTGACTCATGTGCTGCTTTTTTTTTTTTCCAGGTGTGCTTCAGGGGAAAATGAAAATAACCCACCTCCAGCATACGCTCAGCCTCTCAGGAGAAACTGCAAGGTTTTTTTATTATTCTAAACAAGTTTTTCTGCTGTGGAAGATCCACTTAGAGCCGATACTGTTCCCTGTATCCTCTGGGCAGGAAGTCTCTTCTCAGACTATTAATGGCTTGCTATTTTTTGGAAAAACAATGAACAAACAAACAAAGGACCATTGTCATCAGTGCTGCTCATATCACAGGTTCAATTGCCAGAGGAAATATATAGATTTTCATATGAAAATTTCTCTATAAATCTCTCTATAAATATATAGAATTTCATTCCTGTCAGCATAGCTATTTGCAGATCTGCATTAAACAATGAATTTCAATGCTGGTGCTGTAAAAGTGTCAGTCAGCAGCTCTGTTGCTTCTGGGCCTGATGGTAATAGATTGGCTAAGAAATCTGGACACGTTCATTTTGCCAGGGGATCGTGTGCTGCTGGAGGTAATGCACATCAGATGAGATGTCACACTCTCAGAAGAAGTGCAGAGGCGTTAAGACAAGCCAAATTCTGGGCTGTTTATATTCTCCTTTACCAATCAGGATGTCAGAATGGGGACTGAATTTATAAACACTGGAACAGGATTTGTTGCATGACAGAAGCTCTTGGAGAAAAGGAATAGGTTAAACTTTTTGCCTTATTATGTCCCAAAGAAAACTGATTATCTGTGTTCACAGTTTAAATTAAATAAATATGTTTAGACGTGGAACGATAGAGAGATTTCAGAGAAAAAAAAAAGTGCTTCAAACAGCACATGCTGAGGGTTGTAAGAAGGGAAGCAGAACACAGCAACTGGCTGTGTTGTGTGCTGCACAGGTTTCTGAATGCTTCAGAACAGCCCCGTGAAACTTTGCAAGTGTTTTAGAAACAACCGTCTCTGATTAGCACTAGTGCTTGGCTCACATTTGAAAGCCAGTTTTGGGTCAGTGGTAACTTCCCTGTCAGTGGTAACTTCCCTGAAGAAGGAGTGAGGGGAAAAAAAAATCTCTGCTGGGGAATTAGTAAGGGCCAGAGACATCGCTGTGATTTCATTGCAGTGGTGGAGGCACAAGTGGAACAGGGAGGGAGGACCGCGGCGGGATGCTGTTTCGGGTTTAGCTGTGGAGAGCTTGTGTAGCTGCGGGAAGATACAGTCTGATGTGCATCTCCTCAGCTTTTTGCCTTTCAATCTTTTTGCCTATCATGATTCGACTAATCCTTTAAGTATATTTTGCATTCATTTCTCAAATAACCAGTAGACATATGGTGCTAATGGGAACTAGAGAGGGTTTGTTTTTTTAATGAACGAGAGCAGCTGGTAAGCAGAATGTAAAATTGAAAATGGAGGGAAAAAACTAAGCCCAGGGGGAATTGATATGGTTATTAATCACAGCAGAATTCCTCGGCTCTCTCTTCTGATGAGAAGAATCAGGTGGAGGGGGACACTGGTGACCTTGAGACAAGTACGTGGCAACCTGTTGCACAAGGTGAAAAATCAATGTTCGCCTGATACACTTGGCTGTGCAGAGATGCTCTGCCCTGTCCCCGTGCCAGCAGCCCCCCGCTGCCCGAGCCTCCGTCACCGCACGGTCCTTCAGTCAGCAGGGAAGCCTGAGGCACCCGCATGGGTGCGATCTGCAGTGGGGCAGGGGAGCCCAGGCCAGCAGCGACACCTCTGAAAGGAAAAGACTTGGAAAGGGGAGAAAATTGCTCTAGTACACCCAGGGGTAAATTTGCCATTTCTGAGTGGTGCCGCATTGCTGGGAGGGTTCGTGGCAGATGCTTACAGCTTTCTTTACATGAAACCTGCTTCATTTTCTGCTTTTCAAACACGTCCTAACCAACACAGAGCAATAAGGGAGCATTCCTGGGATGCACTGGCTGAGGGGCTGCAAAGAAGTCACTTTACTAACACAATCTGCCATTCTGCCCAGTAGCCCAGACTTTCTGCCGCACTACAACATTATTTTTTTAAATCAAGCCTATTTCATTTAATGAAACTGGACAGACAGAGCCCAGGTCATGGCTTTAGTGCTAACTTACCCTCACCACGAAACACCTAATTTTCAAGACTGCTGTGAATCAATCTGCCCCTTCCACTCAACAGAACTTGTCTGCAGTGCATTAAAGCGTGTTCCCACTGGAATCCTCCTGCTCATGTAGTTACGGTCAGCCTGCAGCCAGGGTACCTCACACCCTCTCCTAGACAACACCTGAGTCAGGACTGAGGTAACCACAGGCGTTACGTGTCCTGTGGTGTGGGGAGCCCCAGGTTTTCAGGGGCCCTGAGCACCTTCGGCTGCATCGGCTCCGTGGTCGTGGTTGTCCCTGTCTATCAGACCCTGCACTCTTTGCCAGAGAAACACACTTTGTTCATAGGTAATTATTGAGGCAAGTGAGGTTATCCTCTGGTCTTTGCACATGTCTGGCCATAAAAGATAGAAATTATCTGGCCTAGTTTTAGATGTCCGTGTGTGAGCCAGTCTGTAGTTTTGCCCTATAGTCCAAGGACAGAGAAAGAAAGTGTGACTTGTCTCCTCCTGATACAGACATGATATTCTGGACAGGTTAGTGGCTTTAGAAACCTTTCTCTCCTGTGGCCACGCCAAGGCCAAAGGACGGTCCCACCCCTCCGTGTGCTTACCGGAGTACCCTTTGATCCCAGTAACTGCAGGGCAGAAATACAGTTGCCGTCCCACTTCCCTGCTCCCCTCGTCAGGCCGAGGGTGTTTAGGAACACCGGTGGTGCTTTCAGAAGACTGCATTGGTCCTTTTGGTGCTGGGAATGGTGGGGAAGGACAGGTGTGGTCCAGCAAATCGTTTAGCGAACCTTTATTTGAAAGGATCCGGTTCGCATCCACTGAGACCCACTTCATGATGTAACCAAAGCGCAGGAAAAGGGGCAACTGCAACACGTGTTCAGGATCTCAGCTGAAGCACTGGTGTGGACGCACACATTGCTGGTTTCTATGGCACTATTGATCTCACAGTTATTACACTGAGAGATAATGATTGTACACAACACAAAAGCAGCCTCTTTTCCAAAAAGCATTCCTTGGCAAATTCCTAATCCCTCTAACTTTGCCCAGTTTGTGCCCTTACTTTCCACAGTCAAATGGATGCTGCAGTAAAGCAGCCCTTCTGAGCAGGAGTCCGTGCCATGCCTTTTCCTCCTTGAACTCTGTAGGCACCTTTTACTCCTCTGAGGTTTACTGAAGTCTGCTTTTTCATATTATTGATGAAAATGTACATTGTTATAACTACCAGGGCAGCAGACCAGTAATTTTAACAAAGGGTTATGGTTTCTTTACAAGGTGAGATCATATGAATTGGGCTATATGGGATAAAGCCCTTGTTTGAACAAGTTATTTGCACCAGTAGCAGAGAGAATCCTCACAGCTGAACGACAGTAAGTGGCTTTTTCTGTTTAGTGAAATATAAATAAAATAAATCTGTCTATATGATTTGGATGAGTAATGGAAGTGCTCAAGACCTCTAGGGATGCTCTCACTGTCTTGCAGGATTGGGCTCCTTTTGCATCTGGGGAAGGAAAAACGGAGAAGATAACAGTGGGAGATGATTGCTGCTGCTAACAGCGGTGAAGAATGAGTGCAGCTGTGTTGGGTTTTGCCCCCTGCATGGTAACAACCTTTCTAGGAACAAAAAGATGCTGTGTGCCATGGGATTTAATGGAAAAGGGGTGTGTGTGAAACTTCAGGGGCATAGCTGAAGATGCTGGGTTCAGAGGGAGAAGGAAAGTATTCCAAATCCATTTGTTTCTTATGTCAACCTGGAAAACCTTTGGTGGAGATAAGCATCAGGCATGCTGCAGCAGCTTAGCTTTGTGCCTAGAAAATGCTCTCCTGCTGCATGCTCAGCACCAGCAGTCTCTTCAGGAAAGGCTCCGCATGGCACACTCGCACCGGGGCTGAAAAGGACTATTTGAGCTGTTTGTGCCCCGAGATCCCCCCTAGCCCATTGCGGGGGATGCAGATTTTCAAGATCTGGCCAAGGCAGCTCTATCTTATTCACTTCCCTATGATGATTATAGTGATGTTTTTTGCTACATACTGCGCTGCAAGAGAAAAGTCCCTTGGCGTGCCTGAATGTCGCACAGTGTGACGCAACATGGTGCTCCCTCCCGCCGCTCCCAGACCCCCCTTCAATCTCTCAGCAGGGAGAGAAAAGCTCATGTAAAAGGGAAGTTTACAGTGATGTTATTCAAAGGAGCAATGTACAAATAAAATGATATTTAGGCATTGCCTTTGCTTCTCAATAAATTTCTCCAGGCAGAGTTACCCACAATGGCACCTAAGCCTCCTTGGGGGGTCCATAGTTGTTGGCAGTATTTTCTTTCCTGCCTGCTACAGTTTGAGGAGAAAAAAATATTCCTTACTGTACTGGCATAGCCCACAAACTTGCCGAGGCCCGGATGTGAAACACTTGTCTTAAGAAAAGCCAGGAGGAGGAAAAAACCTGAAAAAGGCAAAAAATGTGCAAAGGGAGACATCTGCAATTATACAAAGTTCATCCCTCTGATTTAAATGCTTCCATAACATGTTACAAAATTAAGCATTTGTAAGTAAGAAGAAAAACTCACTTGCTGGGTAACATGTTTGTGCTGAACAGAAATATTCTAGGGCCAAGAATCAATACTCAGAGGGGACTGAATGGTTCAAGCGATGGGTGAACATATGGAGGGAGGCTGCTATGAAGAACTTAGCACTTGAAATTTACCCAGGTCAGTAGAAATGGAAACTAATTTCCAGCTAACATCTTTGTGGAGGCAATTAGTTAGAACCTGTCAAGTGAATATGACCTCTCTTTCCAATTTCAAGAGGGCAAATGCTTCTATTCCCTATTCACAGGGTGTTTTTCACTGGGGTAAAAAGAAGTCTTAGCTATTAGACTGGAAAAAAACCCAAACCCTAGCCACAGAAATAGAACCAGTTCCTCCAAGGCAGGGCAATTGTAGGAAATTTGCACAGCCGTGGTTCATGCATTGGAGAACAGTGTCACATGTAGTCAAACTGGTGAGCTTATGTGAGTACAGAGTTTGGTCCGCTTTGTGTCAAAGAAGGGTCAAAGAAGTAAATGAGAGGTGTCAAAAAGCACTATCAGGAGAGAGGTTGCCTATTTTGCTTTTTGTATTTTATCTTAACTTTGATGGGGGGAGGGGGGCAGGAAAGGCCTTCAGTCTCACCACTTGAGCAAAGGACAGTGTAGGCATCAAGTGCAGGTGACTGATTTGATTGATTACAGGACAGAAAGGCAAGAGAACAATGTTGAACAAAAAAGGTTTTAAGGAAATTAAATTATTCCAGAAGAGCTTTGCTTTTCCTGATTAAAAACCCAAGGGCTGCTGAGCAGGGACTTACCTCAGTCACTCTCATTGCTCCAGTGTAGTCAGTGGTTGAACCTCCCAAAGGAACAAAACCACCACTAAACCCAGACTGTAGATTTGATGACAACTGTAATCTATCAGCCACTGATAGTTTCAGCATATGCTGGAGCCAGGGGACTTTATCTAACTGTAGTTGGGAGCTGGCAGGTGGTGAGCAGGTCTGTCTTTGCCTGCTGGGGAAAAGCTCCTTTCTCTCCTGCTGCAGCATGATTGATTTACCCCCCAATGATACCTTCCACTCAGAAGATCAGATGGAAAGTAGTGGTTGGGAGCAAATCCTTAGACCTGCAGGTCAGCTGTGCTATTGCCTGGGCAAGTCAGAAATGCCAGAAAGAGCAGAATTGCAGATGTGGCTCAGCTGGCGATGCTTTGGGAGGAAGCCCATTGCAGGAGGGCTGGCCGGCTGTCAGCCCCCACAACCTGCAGCACCACCGGGAGCGGGAAGGGTGAGAGATCCCTCTCGGAGTTGCCCAGCTCCAGTGGGAAGATGTCCGTGCCACGTACAGCGGAGCTCACAGTCAGTGGGTAAGGTCAGTGGCGTGTCCTGGTCTGACACGCGTGACTGCGTCACCAGCACGGGTACTGCGGAGCGCAGGAACCTGTGAGGCTGTACAAGACCACACTAGAGTGTTTTGCTTTTCCTGTGCAGGGTCAAGCTGGTATTTTCCAATCCAGTGAGAGATTTTTACACATTGGGTCACTTGGATTCTCTAGAAATAGATGAGCATAAGCATATTAAACTCTCTTTGCATGCCCCACTCAGGAGAATACCACAACCAGACACTTCCAGGATCTACAAAGATTTAGAAATAGTGGTTGCTGTTTCTCTTTGCCCGCTGAGAAGTTGTTTACAATTCCATAGGGCTCTCATTGCCTCGAGCCTGACCTAACCGAGGCAGTGGGCAGTCTGTCCTGTAGCTGTTACTTGAGCCTTTTCCTAAGTCTTTCTCACTCCAGCACAGAGGAACTTCAGCTCTTAGTGACCTACTTTCAGCTCTGTTTACCTGAAACAGATGAGAAGTGGCCCATACCCCTTGTGCTTCTGCGCTTTGCTGGCTGAGATGAAGTCCTGCATGCACGCTGAAGTGCGAGGGGCCGTGCTCCCCAAGAGACCCCCCGCTGGCTGACAGCTTCCCTGTCCTCCCCGTCTGCTCCCGGCAGGAGGTGACACTGCAGCCACCACAGCAGAGTCCCCTGGCAAAGCATGGCCCGGACAGGATGAGGCTAATGTCAGCTGGCTGTTTCTTTCCTGAGCACTGAGAAAAAATATCTTCCTTTCTTTGCAAGCTGACTGTATGTGCTGTAGATTATATCCATCATACTCTTGTCTGTATTACCTGCATTAATCTAGTACAGCGTGGGATGAAAATGTGCCCCTGAGACTAAGCATGTACGTAACTTTAACTACCAGCTGCCAACGTGGATGCAAAGTTATCTCTTCAAACTACGCATAAAACCCTGTGGATAGTGACATTAAGTAGCTATCTTGTATGCAATGCAGGCATTACATTTGTGTTAGTGTGTTGACACATCTTTATATTTCCCAACAAGGCAAATTAGAGCAATGATATGAAATTTTGTCTTGAGAGCCCAAGGATTTTTTATGGTTCTGGGAACCAGCATTAAGACAGACTGTGAAATGGGGTGTAAATATTATAATGATGAGTTATTCCTTCCTGCTTACTAAGGAGCAGCAGACATCACTGGTAGAAGCCAGCCAATCACATATGGATTCCTTGCATTATATTTTAACAACTGCTGTATGTACTGATTGCTTTTAGTTCAAAGGGACCAAAGATAAAGTTACGAGTGCTCAAAGGAAAACTTACATTTCATACCCGGCAGCCACGGTTAACCCCCATCTCCTTAGCTGGCTCCTTTGTCCTGCTCTTCCTGTGAAGACATCCATGCAGTATCCTCTTTTTCCATCTTTTTTTTTTTTTTCTTTTTTCTGCCACCGGTTTTGATGCCACTGTGAATATGTGTGATAAATCTTGCAACACATGTTTCAGGGTCTAGCTGCCTGGCACCCTGTGCTACAGGTGCCTACAAGGATGGATTCCCTGTGTCCTTCAGGTTGCTGGGCAGATGACGTGTTGCCAGAATCACTGTAGTATAACCCTGGGCCTACACAACCCTTCCTCCTTGTCAACGCCAAGAGCCAGGGCCATCGTTTTGTCTGTGGCACCACAGCCTTTCTCAAGAAAGAGGACTGGGATTGGGGAGGACTGCAGCCACCACACCATGTCATGTCTTTTGAGCACCACCTCTCCATGCTAGTGCTGTTGTCAGCCCATCTGCTCTGTTTTAACCAAGAGGTATCCCAACTGACTTACTATAACACACCCCACAGACAGGACAGTTCTACATGAAAGCTGAACAAACGCAGAATTTAATATTCTACAGGAGCCTTCATTCCCTGCATAGATATCTGCTTGGTTTCCCCTCTTCTTGTTTTCAAAGTGGCCTGTTTAGCCACAAAAATAATCAGGGTTGGGCCTCCTGAGATCTCCTCCTATAAATTCACTGTGTAATGGACATTCACAGTTTCAGTGGCTATGTTTATGCTTCCAGGTTGCTGGATGCTGGCATCTGCTTGGACTGCATCCCACCTCCCAGTCAGGGAAAGGGATGGGTGAGCACCACTGTGCCCTGGTTTTTCTATGGAGAAAGCCTGACTGTGACAGCAGGGCGCAATGCTGCGTGCTCTTTGCTCACACGGTTGAGGCAACTGGGGATTATTTCCTTACATACATTTAATAACATATACGTTTAGCAGTAGTTGCTGTTCAATAAATACTACTGATACCTAGCCTGACCTTCTGCAAACCACAGGACCCATCACCCTGCTTTGCACCGTGTTTGATCACAGTAGGACTTGTATTTTGCCACAAATAATGTTACAAAAAGCCATCCAGTCTTCATGTGAAACTACAAAGGGGGAGAGAACATACCATTTCCCTTGGTCATTTGTTCTGTTGGTTAACCATTTTTGTTCTTACAATTGTATGCCTTATTTCTAATTTAAATGCATCCGACTTGTGTTTCTAGCTCCTGCAACTAATATTTTCTCTGCAAGGTGAAGAAGGCATGTGGTATCAAACATTTCAGCAGCCTCCTCTTTGATACAGGAACCACAATGAGTGCTTTAATTCTTGTGAGGTATTTTCCCTATCCCTCAAATAATTTTAATTAATTTTTTTTTAAAAATAAATCTGTTTTTTTTGTCAGATCCTTGAGTTGAACAAATTATTCCAGTAGCAACTTCTGTAAACAGGAATGATCTGAGCTGCCAGCTGCTGTCTGCTTTTCTGTGCTGCTGCTGCCGTCCCCAGCGAGACCTCGCTGCTCTCCAGCTTGTCCACTTTGACCTCTTGTTCCCTGTGTTTCAGAAACCATGAAGCTGCATCACTTGCTCCTAGATATAGAGCTTGATGCTTGACTGTTCCCAACATTAAATTTTGTATTTCACTTGCTGATAGTTTAAGGTGAAACCACATAAATGTCTCAAGAATAAGGCCTTGATATCCAGGTTTCTCTTTGTGTCCTCTACTCTCACCACTGGACTACAAAGGCTCCTCTTTGTTCATTTGCTTTCTGATTCTTCAAATCTGCCTTCACAATTGAGAGGAAAGAAAGAGTCATCGAGAGGAGTGAAAAGTGATAATGTGGCAGCTGATGCCATCCCAGGGGTTTGGGTACTCCCAGGGCAAGAAGGGGTCAGTCCAAACTTATCCAGCCTGAGGAGGGCTTGAATTTCTGTCTTCCCCTCGCTGGGCTATTGTGTTGACCGCCAGCCTTTTCTTTCACCTTCAGTTTAAAAACAAGGAATGAGGCAGTGTTGTGTACGCAGCAGGAAGGTGACAACCTGGGAGCAGACGTCCGTGTCGGAGGATGCATCTCAGGCTCCCTTAGGTACCCAGGTAGAGAGGCAACACACTTAAATTTGTTTCAGACCAGACCTTAGCATTTGCAAAGGAAACACGGAGTATATAAATCTCAGTTCTAGGTGCTTTCCTCTCCTCATTCCCCGCAGAGGAGTCTCAGGAGGCTGTTACAGGTTTGTAACCATGAGCCAGGTAGCCAGAGATGCTATTTAAGCCCTTTCATGCAGCTGGAATAGAGATCCCCAGTTTAACACCCAGTTCCTTCTGTAAAACAGACCTGGCAATGTTTCCCCACCCCAGAGGAATGTTGTTTTAAACAACAAGATCTGAGATGTTCAGACAGGGTGAGTGTTGGTCATGTTTCTTAAACAGTGTTTACTTCATATATAGAGAATATTTCAGCAACAATATTAAATTGTACTTAAATCTCCCCCCCCCCCCAAATAGTAAGTATCTTCTCACTTAGTACAATTATTAGTGATAATAAATCCCTAATTAACGGTAAATGTAAGTGCAAACCCAATACTAATTTCTCCTCTTGTGTGCATCTGTGTAGCTCTGGGGAGTAAAATGGTAGTTTGGTGCTGTGAATGAAAAAATTTGGCCCATAGTTATTTAATCTCGGGTTTTAAATGTCTTCTTTGATCTTTTGTTAGTTATATCTTTGAGAGACAGGCAACTGCTGCAGAGGTGTAAATGGAAGGACACGAGAGAACAAATAGTGGTCAATGGCACACAGAATTCAAGCATTCATGCCTTAAAGTATAATAAGCATTGTGCACACTGGCGTGTCTCATAAACCCCTTTGGATAGAACTGCTAAGGCAGATCAAGCAAACCCTGACAGCTGAACCATTTGTGTTGTGTGCTTTTTGCTTAAAAAAGCTGGAATTGTATAATTTGATTGCATAATGCAACAGAGCTTTGAAGTTAGGATGCTGGACTGTGTTTTAGGAAAAATGAGACAAAGAGAATGCAGACCAGATCTCTAGATCATAGGACATAAATGCAGCAGGTTTCAGCTCTGGATGCAAACTTCTTCTCCCAATGACCAGCTATTAAGAGAGGTTCAGCAGGAAGATCTTTCATTTGAGTGCCAGCCAACATTTGATTTACTTGCCCTTATAATTCTATGAAAATTAGTTTTTAATCTAGACATTTAACATCACTACATGAAACACTGGTTCCACGTCTTCTTTTTAAAAGCATTTTCTAGGGTTGTTCACATTTCTGACTCAGTCAAGGTCTTCTCAATGAAAAGCTAAAAGGAGTCTGCATGGGATTCATCAGTTAGAAGCAGCCAGTAAGGTTGCCAGAAGGCCAGCCACCACGCCTGAAACTGTGGTGTACGCTGGGGCTGGTTACCAAAACCAGGTGAAGGTGCCAGGTGAATGAGTGTCTGTTGTAAAAAGGTTCACTTATAGGGATTTGAGTGGCCTGAATTAAGATATTTTATTTCAGGAACTGAAAGTTTTGTACCAGAAAATTTTCCATCATAGTTAAATGTGTGTGCTCTTTAGAAGCAAAAAGAAAAAAAAAAAAAAAAGTGTCTTGAGCATTTCCTTTACCTTCCAAGCAGTACAACTGGACATCTAATGACCTGTAGAATATGGCCCATGACAAGAAAACAGCCACTGACACCTACAATTTATAAGAATGCTTCTAACAGAAAAGCGGAACAGAAAGTTCCAGGGGTTATTTTGCATGTCTTCTAATTATAAAATATCGATCTCGCCATTTATGGGCTGTCTGGCTCTTCACTCCTGATTAATTTCCTAAGTGCACACAGGGGCAGAGCTAAATAAAAGTCAAAGTAATTCCAAACAAAGAGATATTTGCCTTCAGCATTGCTTTTCTTCCCCCAAAATGAAAGTATTTAGTGGAAATTCTCATTAACACCAAAGGCAATACTTCTGTTTGTCACTTGTCAGCCAGAAGAGACATTCTTCAGCCCGCTCCTACTGCAAGCTGGAAGAGTATCTAGGGGTCACCAAATGCATATTGCTTTCTGCCACGTTAGTGGAACCAGATGGACCTTTGATCTGACCTAGTGTGGAAGTTCTTGTATTTTTATTTAATCTCAAGGTGCACTGAACAAAACAGGAGGGTTATTGTAGTTCTGCAGACTAAGAAATGTATGTCCCAGCTGTTATGTCTTTATACCCTTCTGTGAAATATGAATAAGAAATTGCTGTAGCATACTTTAAAAGAATGTATCTGCATATGTCCTTTGTACTTTATATGAAAACAAGAAAATCCATGCTTGAACAAGAATATTTGCTTTTTGTATCCATTAGTCACTATTCACCACTCTCCTCCCATGGTGTCATGCAGAGAGCGCGGCTGGCATCACCTCACCTAGACAGTCAATCATACAGTCCAAAAATCCATTGGCACACATCATGGATGATCAGCCAGCTAAAAATGACTCAGAAGTAATGGATTATATGGATTGCTTCACAAAACTGCTAACTGAGATAAGGGCCAGATTCATTAGGAACATATACTTATTGATGTTGAAAAATCAGCTGGGGATTTTTGTGGTTTTAAATCATTATGCCTGGGGAAAGCTTCCTCAGCTGCTGCATTTGGGTCACAGCAGAGTGGATCCATATTCTTTTTAGCTTTTCCTCATTTGATTGGACTGAGGTTAATTTGCTCCTCTTGGCTTCTCTGCCCAGAATAGGCTCTTTGCTTCTCTCCTTCTCATGGGTTTGCAGCCCAGCAGCCCCAGACCACCTGTACTGAAGCTGTCTCTTCAAATTGACAGAAGTTTAAATATGTATTTTTCCAAGAGACTCCACCATGAGCAGTCTGAATTTACAGTTTTTTCTCCAGGGACAGCCATGTAAGAGCAAACTATGCCCAGGCTTTGTAAGATCTTTCAAAAAAACAGCCCTGCTTTTAACTCAGAGTTGTACAGATCGAGACTCAGCTATAAAACACCTGTACACAATTCAGTGCCTCATTTCCCTCCTTGTTTGCAATTCCTCTGGGGAATAGGGTGCAATTCTGCACATGGTATTTTCTTCAAGTTACACACTTGTCTCTGGCAGCCCATCTCCTCCCTCCTCAGCTCTTTCCACAATGAAAATGCCCTCATTTCTGCAAAAGTGGATCCCTCAGCTCTTCTTGGGAAGTTGGATAGGAGTGTTGATCTGCTCAAGAGTAGGAAGGCTCTACAGAGGGATCTGGACAGGGTGTATCAACAGGCTGAGGCTAATTGTATGTGGTTTAACAAGACCAGGTGCTGGGTCCTGCACTTGGGTCACAACAACCCCATGTAATGATACAGGCTTGGGGAAGAGTGGCTGGAAAGCTGCCCAGCAGAAAAGGACTTGAGGGTGTTGGTCAACAGCCATCTGATTATGAGCCAGCATTGTGCCCAGGTGGCCAAGAAGGCCAATGGCATCCTGGTTTGTATCAGGAATAGTGGGGCCAGCAGGAGCAGGGAAGTGACTGTGCCCCTGTACTCCGCACTGGTGAGGCCCCACTTTGAATACTGTGTTCAGTTTTGGGACCCTCACTACAAGAAAGATGTTGCATTGCTGGAACTTGTCCAGAGGAAAGCAACAAGGCTGGTGAGGGGTCTGGAACACAAGTCTTCTGAGGAGCGGCTGAGGGAATTGGGGTTGTTTAGCCTGGAGAAGAGGAGGCTGAGGGGAGAACTTACTGCCCTCTACAACTGCCTGAAAGGAGGCTGCAGCGAGGTGGGTGTAGGTCTCTTCTCCCAGGCAACAAGTGATAGGACGAGAGGAAATGGCCTCAAGTTGTGCCAGGGCAGGTTTAGGTTGGACATTAGGAAAAAAATTTTCACCAGAAGGGCTGTCAAGCATTGGAATGGGCTGCCCAGGGAAGTGGTGGAGTCCTCATCCCTGGAGGTATTTAAAAGACGGGTAGACGAGGTGCTTAGGGACATGGTTTAGTGGTGAAATGGCAGGGTTAGGTTAACGATTAGACTTGATGATCTTAAAGGCCTTTTCCAACCTAAACGATTAATAGATTCTATGATTCTCTCCTGCTCAAGCTTCCTTGATGACTTACTTGAAGCCCCCTCTCAGTTACCATTTGTTGGGGACTCTTTGAATTTGCCTCATCAAGAGACCAGTTCCCTACCAGAACAGTCAGCTAGTGACTACTTAGTGAACCATAGCCTTTTTTTTTTTTTGGCCTAAGGAAGCACCTCTTAAACAGGCAGTCTCCAAAGTTCACTGGCCCATCTCTGTTGGTCCTAGCCAGGTACAAACACTTCTGCCATCTTCTAGGGATTTGCCTCTGTGTGAAGCACCCCATGGAGAGCACACAGCATCCCCTGAAAATGCTACAGTGTAAAATTCAGAAAATTCTTCAGTTTTGGGAACTTTAGTGCTCTGTGTGTAGAGCCATGGTGTGTTTCAAGCAGCTGATTAAAATCAGTCCTTTGAGACTGGTTGAAGTATCAATTTCTTTAAAATTTGTTTTTCAGTTTTTAATCTCTGTGACAGTTTTCAGTGAAATCAGTGTGAATATGTTTTTGACTTTTCCTAAATCTGCCTTCCCTTCTCCTTTAGTAAACATATGCCAAGAGCAGCTCAGGCTGGGTTTGATACAACATTTGTTTTTCTTCACTTACCTGTAACAGGACCAACTGCTCTAACATCCTTGATTTGCACGAGTGCCAACATTTTCTCTGTGAAAGGAAAGATCTGGACAAATTACACCCTTGCACCTTCCCACTGGCAAGCTTGGTCACCAAATACCTGCTTGTTTGGTATGTTCTAGGTTAATTAGTTACAGTTATATGACTTTGCTTCTAAATCCTGACAAAATACTGGCTTCCTTTACTAAACAGGCATAATTCTCTCATGCTTCAGCCTCATCTTTAGGCAAGCTGCTAAATAAATAAATAATTTAGAAAAACAAGCAGGAAATAAGCAGCATAGGAATGGGTAATGTTCCCCAGCAATCTTAGCTTTTTCATACCACACAGACTTTATGTCTTTTTTTCCCAAGTCATCCGCCAGAACTATTTCAGACAGATGTCCCAGTAACCTTTGATATTCCCTACAGATCTTTCCTTGTCATAGAGAATCCAAAAGCAGTATTCTCAAAGAAATCAGAAACCTTGTTTTCTGCAAAAGCTCACTTCTTGATCTTCTCCAAGGGAATAGAATATAACTGTAAGTCTCTATTCCAGAGATAGCAAAGAGCAGCCACTGTGACTAGAAGGTATCAGACAAAATAAACTTATTTTCTGTACCACCTGATTTTATTTCTGTATCTGTATATTTATAAATACTCCTTTGTTAGTATCTGCACAATGTAAAAAGGGAATAAAAGGGATATGAGCTATATCTTGTCAGATTAAGCTCTGAGAAAAATGTGAGAGAGATCATGGTTCACCCAATAAAACATGAGCAAGAGGCTTGGATTCCCTTGGATGTCTGCCAGTGGATATCGGCGGGTTCACTTTGGACAACTCGTATAAACAACTTCCTTCTTCCAGCAAATTGGTTGAGACTGTTGATACCCACAAAGTGATCAGGACCTCAGCTATGCACCTCGGCTGGGGGATGGTCCCTTGTGTGGCACCGTAACTTCAACTGCTGTGTGGAAGCACTGGTTCATAGTGCCACCTGCAGAATTAACACTTCCACTTGAGAATGAATTAAGGGGACACCATGTGGACTGCCTCTCTTTCCTTTCTATTTTAGGACCTGGAACTTCATTTAACATTATCAAGAAACCGTGAAATAAAAGCCTCAAACTTTAAGTGTTAAATTTACAAAGGTTTCCAAGAGAACAATGATACAATGCACCTGGGTATTTGTAAGCATCTTCCTTTAGTCTAGGCTGTGATGAGAACATTCCTACCCTGGAAAGCAGAATAAAATTGCACACAAATTGAAGGTGGAAGGATGAAAGGCCTGGGGCACTAATAAAAGGATAACCCTTAAGACTGACACGCAGACATTGAATTACATAGGAAAAATCCTGTAACTTATTAGGCCTAAAAATACAGAATTTACTTTTCATATTGAATGTAACCTTTTATTTTAAAAATATAAACTTGATGAATGCACTACATAGTTTTCAACAGTGAAAGCGCACCTTCTATGACTGGAATCCTATGTGTACTAGCTGCTGTACGAGTCTGTGTAAAGAGATGATATGTACACCTAGACAGCCTCAGTCTAGAGCTGCAGGCTAAAGGATACCCATTACAAAAACTTCAGGGGCCAGACTAGTTCTTGAAGGAGCTTGAGCTGGCATTGGCGCATATAACAGTGAAAGCTGTAGTGGAGAAAGCTATCCAAGCAATATATTACTATGAAGATACCCTTTTGCATGGCTTACTTTCCTTAACACTAATATATGTGTATAAAATTAAGAGAAGTAGACTGGACAGTAAGGGGAAATTTGGACTTCAGACATGTCTCTGACTTCCTCTTTTGTTAATTTATGCTTGCAAGCATATGCTCTGTGGGCCACTGCTAAAAATATCAAGATCCATCAGCTGAGTTTGAGAGACTTGCTGGCATCACCAACAGGACAGTCCTATTTATCCCTTATGTGACCAGTTATTCTTGTGTCAAGTGGGAAAGAGATGTGGCTTTTTCCAAAGATAGGCTGATGCATGATAGAGAATTATTTCAGCTTCTGGCATGTTCTCACAATGATTGTTTTCAGTGAAAACTTGCTCAGCAACAAGCACATAGAAATGATGTTCAGTGAGGCAACTTGCTTCTTGTTCCAGGCCAGGCCAGATGCTAGAAAAGGGTTAAGCTCTGGTTTAGCTTTATTTGCTCTTTACTTCCACACTGCACACCACATCCTGGAGTTAGTCCTCATCGTGTCTTGGAGAAGTCCCATCTGCCTGTCCCAAGGACATTTACCAACTTGAACCATCTATAAATCTATAGAGTCCTGGGAAAACTAACTGACTAACTCTAAAAAGGATTAGCTGAAACCAACTACATGTGGAATCATAGCATACAAGAGTTTGAGAGTCCCTGTTCTACCAAATGTTAGAGTTGGAGAACATTTTAAAGTGATTGTGGAAGCTCTAGTGGTGAATTAATCAGTGTACGACTCCTTCCCCCATAGAGAGTAGTACTTGAGTGGGAAATTATTTAAAACAGGCAGGATAGAGTAGATGTTATCAGTCTGACTGTCATTCTGTTCAATTTGGGGAATCTTAACTGGTCCCTAAGGAAAGAGAAATCACATTCCTTGACTCATGCTGTGCTGGTAAGGGGTGGTGCGTTCGAATTACTGGGAATATGTACGCCATTTGGTAGATAGCAGGGAGAAGGAAAAGCTCCCTTAATTAGCATCCTGCTTTCTGCAGTAGGTATAGGTGCAAGCTGGGCTGAAGATTTCTGAAATAGGAAACAAAGAACCAAGAACTGTGAGAGATAACTTCCTCACCTGCTCTGCATGTAGCTACAAGCTGCATTTCTACCAGGTTATCAATTCTTGCACTTCCCATGTGTGACCCTTGTAATAATAAAAGCCAAGATCAGTTCCTCTGGGTAGAACTACTTGGCTTAATATATGACAATATGTAAAATCAAAACACAGGAGGAAAGGCTGAATTAAAAATACAGTTTTATTGCTATAAACCAGAGTGAAGTTGTGTATCTCTTCTCATGTTTGCCCTTTAGTTTCTGATGCTCCTTTAGATTTACAGTGGAGTGCTGAGTGAAAATGATAAATGGGATATAGATACTAGAAAATGGAAATGTTGCTTGTCAGCCTGCATAATATGAGCAGCCACTCAGTCAGTGGAAGTGATTTCAGGCTTAAATGTACTTTCTGATGCTTCTTCTACCCCTACACCTTTTCTTTCATGCTTCTTTCCGAGATACTATCTTACCATGAGATACTTGCTATGTATTTATGCCTATCTCTGTGGAAGGAAAAAATCTGGCTGCCTAGTAGTAGGGTCTGTTGCATTTGCTTTTGACTCCGTGTGAAAACATGCAGTTTGAGCTTTTGCCAAGGAGAGTGGCACCTTTCTTTTATTCCATCTTTCTTAACAGAACTACAAAAAGCATTTAAACGAGCTTTTTCATATTAAAAGGGTGTTCTAAAGCAAATAAAGGGTCTCATTTTTGTCCTGGCTCAAAATGTGGCATTATACCATGGAAAATGTCACTCAAATACTTCATATGCTTGGAACCTATCAGTCATCTTGTTCTCATCACTAAAGGCAAACATAAACACACTTAAGCAGTGTATTTTCTTCCTGATGATACAGGGATAGATCAGAGAGAAGCTGCTAAACTATTCTTTCTTGATTTTGGATTGTAACTTTTTTTTCTGCTTCTTTAACATGTAATCTATCAACTGGAGAGGGAGAGAGAGATATCCAGCTGTGATATTTTTCCTTGACAGCCATATATTGGGTGGAATTCATCTCCCCAGAGGTTCACTTCTACAGGACAGGAATCCACATTTAAGTCTGAGGTATAGATTGCCTTTACTGTCAAGGGAGAAGAATGGACACCAATTTTATATACTTGGAGTGTAACTGAGCACAGTAGATGTCCAGCACCATTGCAGGTACCTGAAGCAAACCTCCCTGGCCTCCAGGTGCTAGTTCAGCAGGATGTGTGTCCCACAGGTCCTACAACACACATGCCAGCCTCATGTGGGTGTCTTGGCTGTCCTGGGACATCTACAGTGGTAGTTGGCATCTATATTTCCACCTTTATCTCATTTGATTATAGGGAGAGCATGCAGTGAATAAATAGAAACAGACATCTTTAGCGAGCAGAGTCTTCAGTGTGATCACCTTTGATTTCCGTGAGAAGTCCAAACACATGGAGTTTCTTTCTTGTCATTTCAGTGACTGTTTAAAACATTGATACTTTCTCCTGATTATGTCTGTGTCCTAGACCTGGTAACATCTGCTGGTCTTGATATTGAAATGAAAATCCAGTTGCCTTTTTTGAGATGGAGCCTGTTACATAAAGTGTGCTGAGGGGGAGATATAAGCTGTGTTGGGTTGTGGAAAGCCAGTAAAGTAGAACAGCTTGTCAAAGTGATGCAGAAAGGTACCTGGGAGAGCTGGAGAAGCCTATTTTATTCCTGTCAAAAAGTGGTAGAGACCCAGCTATGTTGGTCCAGAGGAGAGTGACTCAAACCAAGTGCCTGGGTAAACTTAAGTCTGAACATAGGTGCAGCAATGGTACAGGCATAGAAGTCATACAGGAGATCCTTAGTTTGATTACCCTAAGGGGCTCAGTTTAGCAAGTTTTTCACACTACCTGTCTATCAAGACCAGCAGGATTTGCACCCTGTATAAAATTTAGCAGCAGACAATATTTGTTTCTGGATCAAGGAATGGATTTCACTTGTGCAATTGCTTTCTGCATAGATCTTTTGTTCGTGGTGGGCGAGGCGGAAGGGATCTTCCTGAGAGGGATCCATTCTTCCTTTTCCCCTTTGCAGGAGACTGCTCTAAATACGAGACTATAAGCTCCTTTGCAAAAATTACTTTCCATTGCTCCCTGCAGATGCGTACCTCTCTATAGGAAAGCACTGCAGATTAATTGGATCAGAACCTTGGAGCATGAAAGTAAGGATGGGTTTGTTGCTGAACATTCAGATCATTAACACAGAGAGGAGTCTTGAGTTATTTTTTTGCACTAAGACACATTTGTACAATTTACCCAGTAACTCAGTAAATGTATAATAATATAATATAAACTAAAAGGTCCCTGGTGTAAAGATCAGCAGTCACATCCCTCCACTCCTAGGTTAATGCCCATGAAGCTTTGGAGTCATGGAAATGAAATTCAAACATACATCATGTAAGAGCGGAGTGCCCTGATATGACAAGGATGGCCATGGCTTTGGGTGAGGAAGCCTGGGCTTAAGTCTCCTTTCTGTGTGAGCTGGAACACAGTTGCAGTGAAGGTCAACTATGTCCTTAGGACATATTTTACGTGTCAGAACTGGGGGTGGATTTTTCTCATCTGTCCTGGGGAAGCTGTTCCAATTTACGTCAGTACTTAAATGCTTCTGGGGCCAGAGAACAAACAAGAAGATCCAATTCTCTAAACTCCACAGATAGGGCGCTCAGATGGGAGGAAAGGGAATAATAACTCGTATTCACCCTGTATTCCAAGGGATCTGTCTATATACAAGAAGAACATCCCATAACATCTGTGGTTGAACATCCCACAATGTCTGTCTTCAGAAATCTGATTCTCAGTGCAGCTGTTTCTCACAATTCATGAAGGAAGAAGTCTGGAGCTAATCTCAGCCAACAAAAGAGTTGGGTCAGTTATGTGGAATTCAGATAACTATAACCCAAACTTCCTGTGTATTCTAGATTCCAAAGATCCTGAAATGTGAGGGTGCTTGTGAAAGAAAAGGGATTATAAAAGGATTTTTTTTAAAATATTAAATCTTAACTAGTGTTCAGTTACTTACACACTCCTGAAAACCTCAAATGTTTCATTTAAAAAATGCCATTTTCAAAATACTGACATTTTCAAAATATTTTCCTTCCTCTTTGGGGAAAAGAGGGCATGCAGAAGGGAGGGAAATGTGAAGAAAATTCCATCCCACCCCTAGTTTGCATATAATACCATGTTGATGAAAACACGAAACTGCAATTTTGGTAAGTAACCTTCTTATAATCCTCCTCCTTCCCTTCCGTCCCCCCCTCTCCTCCCTCTCCTCCTCCCCCCCCGCCCCGAAGTTAAAGAATTGCATAAACTTAAAGATAATGCTGAAAGATTATAATCAGGAATGCCAAACTAGACCTAAAAATAATGACATGATTTGCAGTTAGTGCTTAATGGGTTCCTCTTATTTGCCTTCAGGTTTTCTTTTGTGAATTTCTTTATAAAGAACTTATCTTTGCCGGGACAGGGTTGACCAATGGCTCTTCAGATCACATAAGAGCGGCCCCAGCACTTAAGCTAATGGAGAATTTGCATTCTCTGTCTCTCCAAATACCATAGTGATAAGCACTGGGGAAATGTCAACAGCAGCAGCAATAGAATGTTTTTTTTCAGGCATTTAACCATATGAGGACAAGAACACCAAAGTACAAACTTCACCTGGACAGATTGCTCAGTCTATTATATTGTTTCTGCCACAAATGTCTTGGGTGGTCACTGCTCTGACAGAGGGGAATTTGCTTTGGGGACTCACTGGTGGCCGTTGTGCCTGTGTGCAAGGTGGGTTAGGAGTAAGCAGTGTCAACACTGGTGTAAGGATAGTGCCTGGGTGGCAATGACCTCTGCTTCCCAGGGGAAGGCAGGAGAACAGCTGGGTGGCTGGAGGGCAGTAAAGATTAGTTGTCTGGGAGACCACTGGCAAGACCACTAAGCAGAGGACTAAACTCCCTCCAAAAAAAAAAGGGCAAAAAAGGCAATTTGGATACCAGAGGAACCCAGTGATAAAGGCTGATGTTCATGTGGTAATTCTTAGTAAACATGAAATAAGTGTGAGCAGGGAGGGGGAAGTGAAGATCTGAGAAAAATGACCAATTGTATCCTACAACAGTTATCTCCACCACTTGCAGTTTGTAAGGCTGGCACTGCTACAGTCTCACCCAAATCCCTGGCTGGACTCCATCTCCTGTGCATCAACAGTGTCCCCCCTTGCTCATGAGAAGGAGTTCCTTGTGATTTGTGAGCTCTCTGGTCTACCCATATTTACTATACCTGCAAATATCCCTGAGCTGGTGGTATTTTTTAGGATATTTTCCACCATGGAGCCATCAGAAACATTCATAAATGACATATTTCTTGTATGACTTGATTTTCATCAAACCTCAGTCAAACCTTCATAGAGAAGATTGAGGTAGAGTTGCACTGAGCAAAATCACATGCTCTATCCAGACCACATAATTGGTAGGAACAGGGGTTTCTGCAGTGGTAGTTCACTGAGTTCATGAGGAGAATGATGTTTGCCCAAACTGTTCTTCTAATGTATTTTTGGCCACTTGGAGCATCAAGCTGAGACATTTCTCGAAAATGACCTTTTAGTGCAGAAGTCATAATTTCCTATGGACAGAGAAGCAACTCTTTTTAGTAGCAGGCCTTACTGTTATTTCTCTGGGATGTTCTTCTGCTCATGTTTCCTTGAGGGCCCGCGGAGCTGTAAGCATCTGCTTGGGGTATTTCTGAGTGGGATGCAACACCTCTCATGTTTCCTGAGCAGTAGCACTGTGACACAGTCAGAAAAAATACTGCTCTAAGGAAAGCTAAGTGGTCGTCTGCTCCAGCCTTGTGCCCCAGTGCATGTCTAGCTGTGGCTAAACACTGCCTGGCTGCTGGACTTCCAAACTACCTTTAAAAATCTTCCCTGATGGAGAACCTGGAGTCTCCCTAGACAGCCCACTCCAGTGCTTAACTAGAGTTAGGCATTTCTTACCTTGCTTAAGCAATAGGGTCTACCCACTCTCCCATCTGCCCCAGGTATGATGGAGTAGCCCTCGCTGCTGGTAGGGCCCAATGCAGGTCTCCAGCCATAGCTCCGTGACCAGCCGTGACTTTGTGATATGGGAGTGTAAGGCTTTTAAAACAACAGTTAAAAGAGTCCTAATCTTCCTTTCTGAACAAATGAGTAGTCCAAGTGAGTTGCCTAGCTGCCGTGAGCTCTGTCACTTCATTCCAGCATGGGTGACTAAGGAGGGAGTAAGGCAAAAATTCATACATATAAGAACATATTTGGACTCTAATGTAGGCATGAGCTCACTGTGATTTCCAGCCCATGAGTAGCCACTCATGTTGGGTCAAGGCATAGTAGCGCTATTATTAACCGTGGTATTTTGTAATTTCTGTGTTTGCATGGGAAGGATCTGCAGGTTTAGTGACAGACCATCTCTCTTCCATGGGCTGACCTCACCTTGTTGCAGACCTGACTAATACAAGGCTTGGCAGTGACTGCAAGGCGTTACCTTTTTCCTTTTCTCAGCTGCTTGTTGTCTTTAAACTTGATCTTTACAGCAAACCGTTCACTCATCCTAAATTGCCAGTAAATTCATTTATATGCAGACATCATAAATCACCTTTTACAGTATTTTATTAGTCAAAATATGATTAATTAGGTTTGAGTTCTTTTATTTCCGAGTAGTTTAAATACTTATGAACTAAAATTTAAATAATTATAGCCTTCTCAGAATATTTTTAAGAAAGATCTATCAAGTATAAAGTTGAATTTTCAATGCCTCATTTAGCATGCTGAAAAGAAGAAAAAGAAAAATATTAAAATATTTTGTACTGGAGGTTTAGAATGAAAAGAGAGACCTAGAATTCTGATTGCTAATTAAGTTCACATTTAACACAAATAAAACACGCAGGGTTGTAAGAAAGTTTGACAAAAAACCCTACCGAGATCCGTACTTTTTGTGCTATAATTATATTGGTATTTTTATATTATTACGGTTATTATCTTGCCAATACCCAAGACAAAAAGCCACTATTAAATCCTCTGAAGTTGATAGTGGTTGCATATGTATGTCTCTGTGTGTGTAAAAATGTGAAGAGTTGTAAAAATATTGAACCACGTTCTGATTTCAGATAGTCCTAAATCCTTCAACCACTTAACTGTAGCTACTGCAGCACAAATGTCACCTGGTTCCTGTGAGCAATCTAACAGAGGTCACCTTGAGAAGAACCTCTCTCACGTCATGCATGGCTACGTATCCTTCAGCTTGCAGGACTTCCACTGAAGTCGTCTGCCAAGAGCAGGCAGGAGAATTATTGGTTGCAAACCCAAAGCCTGATATAGATATTGAATACCGTAGTACTGTAAGGACGTTGGCTTGGCTTACAGCCCTCCACCCACCGACTGTGTCTCCCGAGAGATTCTTCAGCGTTGCTCTTGGCTGCAGGAAATGAACAAGAGAGAATGAGGCTGGCAGAGCAAAGTCTGATATTGCTCACTGTTCTTGCTTGCAAAACATGTGCAACCATGGGTAGGTGAAGCCTAGGGACTGCAAAAATGGCCTAGTCATAACCTAGCTGGTTCCAACAAGGGTGTTCCAAAGTTACTTCGATTCGGCTGAGGTGAGAACTGAGTCCAATGATCTTCTGTGTTACTATTCAACAGGCTCCATTATTCTTGTTATTTTTATTGTTAGTGCAGAAATGTTTAATTTACTGAAGAGGATAAAATTGATTCTGAGGCAAGGTGTGTCACCATTTTTCAGAATGGACTGAGTCATTCTTAACAAATACACTTGGATTTTCCTAGAAAGACCATTTTTTCTATTCACATTTAGACGTCAGTATTAATGTTTTATTGAAAACATCATCATGCATTTACAAAGATGCAATGACATGAATTAGGGATGAGGAATACTTTAACTGCATTAGTTAGATAGCACTGATCAATTATTTGAACTGAAGTTAAAGGCTAACTGGAGTCTGGAGATTAATTTGGAAACAGTCTATTTATTCTATTTTCAGGCACCTTTATGCATTCAAAGTGTGAATAAACATAGGCCAATCAAGAGGGAAAGCAGAGGCTTGGGGAAGACAACTCTTTATGATATTATAGTATTAGCATTATGCTTTCAGAATGAGGCTCCCGTAGGGTGTATGCAAACCTGGTGGGACTTAATTGAAGACTTTGTGCATTCAGGTCAACCCAGGTTTCATTTACATAAGATCTTGCACAGTAGCAGGCTTCATTTACTACAATTGCAGGAGGGACTCCCCCTTTGCAAGCCCACTCAATCAATCTCTGATGAAGAAGCCAGCCAAGCTCTACATCAGGAGAGCAGGGAAGACTTGAAGCAACGAGCCGATCAGCGTTAAAGGAACACAATAGCCATTCAATAGCTGCTGTTCCTTTAAAAACGTAACTTCTTGGCAGCTGTGTGTCTGTAAGTAATGTGCAAAATAAGTGAGACTATGCTAATGAACTGTTCTTTCAGTAATGGGGGCTCTCCGTTACAGCCTGCACTTTTATGCTTGTTTTGCAAACAAAAGGGAGAAAGTTTGGAAAGATCTAAGTAAGCAATGGGAGAAACAGTGCCTACAGCAGAGCATTTGCTTAGTCTGCTTTTCACTAATGGCCCAGCAACAGCAGTTCTGACTATGTCTTGGAAATAATCCATTTATGGGATATGGGAAATGATAAATTTTAAAGGATCTCAGCTCCTGCTTACCTACGGCTTCCTGCAAATTTTTTATTCTCCATGCTGATGCCCTTCCCTGCTTGTCTTTGGGTCTTACAGTTTGGTGGACGAGGATGTGCCTGGAAGATGCCCAGCTAGCTGGTTGGGTAGGTTGGAGTTGCAGTCATGTGGTAGCCACACATGGCTTTGCCAGCTCAGGGAATCAGGATTGCCTTTAGGAGGGCTTTGTGGCCATGAACCAGTCCTGGTGAGCATGGAGAGGGCAGTCTAGGCCACAGCTGTAAGGTTACAGACACAAAATTGAATTATTTTCCAAATAAAAGCATCTAAATGCATCTCAGCTGGTACTAGGCGCCTAAGTTTGGATGAATTAATTGACCTAGAGTGATTTAGAGTGTGATTCAGTTCCCTAAACATAGGCAATTCAGATGACTTAAGGTATCAGGGACATTAACAAGGCTGACAGGTTCATCATATCCTTGCAGCAACGGGCAGAAAAGGGATAACTTTCACTCCAAATGAGCAGGTCTTGTCTGGTTGTCAGGGAAGGCCTTGCACCAGCTCCGTCCCTCCTGCTGCTAATTATAGGCATAGGACATGCCAGCCTGCCTAAGAATGGGAGTCACCCCTTACCCCCCAGGGCATTACCCCCCACTGCATCCAGCTCTGGAGCCCTCAGCACTAGAAAGACATGGAACAGTTGGAGCAGGTCCAGAGGAGGGCTAAAAAAATGGATCCGAGGGCTGGAACACCTCTCTTACGAGGACAGGCTGAGAGAGTTGGGGTTGTTCAGCCTGGAGAAGAGAAGGGGAGACCCGATTGTGGCCTTTCAGTACTTAAAGGGGGCCTATAGGAAAGATGGGGAGAATCTTTTTAGTAGGGCCAGCTGTGTCAGGACAAGGGGTAACTGTTTTATACTAAAACAGGGTAGATTTAGACTAGATATAAGGAAGAAATTCTTTACAATGAGGGTGGTGAAACACTGGAACGGGTTGCCCAGGGAGGCAGTGGAGGCCCCATCCCTGGAAACATTCAAG